>JACEIK010007177.1:65226-79381 GCA_018107945.1 Datura stramonium
AGTATAGTTTATCTTAGGCTGCTTGTGAAGCTTGTGGATAGACTCGATAGAATTGTGATCCTTAGGTTATTTTATGATACAATGTAGGATGGCCAGATACGTTAAGTTAGTGCTACATTATGGTAGTCAGTTGGTAGGAATTGGTAGTCGGTTGTGGGATGCTTATATTGGTATTTTATGTGTATTCTTGACATTGTTGTGCTCTTGGAACTTGTGTGGCACCTTGGGAGATTGTGCAATAGCCTGCATGTCCGTGATGATTTTCGGCTAGGTTGAGCCCATGACTTGTGAGGACCTATAAGTCTGTGACTATTTTTAGCAAGGTCGTATTTGTGATTTGTGATTCTTGCAAGTCCGTGACTGTTTTCGGTAAGGTTGTGGTTATGAATTGATATACATATTGTATTGCTTTCTGTTGCTATTTGTCTGGTTAGCTGTTGATGCTATATATGAACTACTGATAGCCGTGGTCGTTGAGAGAGCCTAGAGTTGGGTTAGGTAAGATAGTATTGGTAGATCCTGTTGTGGTGCAAATGGTGATTGGTGAGTTGTATTAACCAGGTACCATTTGCTTGTTGTTTGAAACTTTTCAGGTTTATGAGGGCCAAGTAGGTTCTGTTTTCCTTACTTATTTTCTAAATTCCTTTCTGTTGATATCTTTTGTACTTCATACTGATATCTTTTATATATGTGGATTGTAATCTTTATCTTATTATCTCTTTCTCCTTCTCTAATTGGTACATTTCCATATTGACGACGTAGCTGGGGTGTTGCATTCTTGCCTACAGGTTTTGATCAACAGGAAGATCGAGTTCTTGATTTACTAAGTAGAATTCCAGCTTGGTTGGTATTACACTCCTAAAGTCCCTAAGATTAGACCTGAGGGTTCAAACGGAGAAAACATGAGATTTTGCACCAGGTCACAGGACGAGTCATCCAATGACCCATAAGGAGACTTCACGATTTGTGAAGTGACTTGTGAAGTAAGGGGGAGTTGGCAGGAGCTCGTGGTCAGGGAGTGACCACGAGAGTAGAAATGAGTCATGCTCAGGGCAATGACTCGTTAAGATGGTCGTGGTCAGGAGAAGGTTGGATGTTTGATTTTTGGGCAGTGTTCATCAGGACTGGATCACCACGAGTCGTGGTGTCCCTCATGGTGACTGGTAGTATGAATTTTTCCTGCATTTTAGTAAGGGTATTTTCGTAATTCCTAAGCTCCTAGGTCCTAAACTATGTCGTTTTAAACTTAGTTAGAAGGGTTTTAAGAGTACTTAACCTATCATAAGCCTTTCCATTCCATGCATGCAAGATTAGAGTGCACAATTGGAGATCAAGTTTGAGAATTCCGTAGGTTCTTCCCAAAGCTCTTGGGCAATCAAGAAAGGGTGTGAAATAAGATTATCCAGGTATGTAGGGTTATGAATAGGAGTATTACTTCACTTTCATGCCCAAATCCTCTTCTAAATTCATATAATTCAAGGTTGATGAATCTATAGGGTTTTAACCCAATTTGTGAAATTTTCTAAGTATCTATCATGGACAAATTCTATTCATGTTTCTAATGTTGTTTTAAGATTCACGGAAATGTTTTATAATGATTTTAATTACATATTTATGATTTCAAAGTCTTACAATTATGATGCCTAATTACGAAAGTTCATGAAAGGTTGAAATTTTGGTCTATGTTTTCAAGTATGATGAAAGTATTATTTCGAATTACCCATGTTTATATACATGATTTTGACTATATCAAAGCATGTATAAGTTTGGGCAAACCCATATAATCAAGTATGTTTCATGATTTATTTCAATTTCATGTTATTAGATTTCCATATGGTTTTGGAGTCTAGACTCCCATTTTTTAGCTTGTGATATGGTTTGAGCCGAGGCTCCTCATAATATGTTTTTAGATTATGCATGTACTATTATGATTCATCTTCATTGAAAAAGATGGAGGGCATGTGCATGTTTTTGGGAGTAGTGTCTAGTATCGAGTAGGCTAAGGGTGCTATCAACCTTGTGCCACAGAACTATGTGCCAATGTAGGTATTTTCAGATTATTTGGGACCTCCTTTGTGAGCTTTCCCTTCCCCCGAGGGGCCTTCTTCTTGATATCGATATCATGGTAGTGCCCTTAGCCCTAGAAAGGCTTTGGACGGCTCTACCCACTTGAGTATGATAGTCGGGACCACGTAAGCTCTATCGTGGTAATGTTGGTTATATGACGAGTCTCCCATTGTTTCGCATGATTTCAGTTATGCATGTTCATCGGTCATGATATTGTGTTTTTAGCAGGTTAGACCCGATGTTCAATTTTACTTATGTTTATGAGCTTTAACTTTGGGTCATTCGAATCAGTTATGATATTCAGTCATGTTTAAATCATATTTTCAGATAATAGCATGCAAGCGTTACTCTCAGAATCTTATGTTGAAATGTTTTATGATATGCATGATTTTAGTTTTACTTATTCAGCGGTTTTACTTACCTTGCATACTTGATACATTTCAAGTACTAACCACGTACTCTATGCTATATCACATCATGATACAAGCTCAGACGTTCAGGTTTAATCCTTCCGTTAGCCAGATCCTCAGAGTTAGCATTTCCCAACTTGTTGGTGAGTCCTCATCCTTCGAGGATCTTCCTAATTAGTTTATTTTCAGTTTCAATTTATTAGTGAGTTAGATTGGGTCTTGTCCCATCAACTCTTCAGATGTTAGAGGCTTATCAGATATAGTATGTATTCAGCTTTGGATCAGTGTTGTGTATTCCGTTGTTTAGATTGTTATTAAATATTCAGACTTCTGTTATTTAAAATGTTAGATTTACCCATTTATTATGTTGAGCCTTAGTTATCATGTTCATTCCATGGGTTGTCTTGGAGCCATTTATGGTTCTAGGTTCCATGTTACATCCGGGCCTATATTCGGGTCGTAACAATTGGTAAGCTCCAAATCTTTTGAGTTTCTAGTTGTTCTTATTTTTAATAGGTTAGGGCCTCGTGTCACAACCCGAATGTACACTAGGATCGTAGACACAGGACAAGGGACCCTGAGAGACCCCAAGTCGACCCATGGCACATGCATACATCTAATCTCATTTAAGTAAAGCGAAATACTTAACATAAAACATAGCATAACACTAGAAATACTAAGCGTACACATGAGCTGAATACTACACATTCTCTGAAAGCCTCTACTACATACGATGGGTTGATGGGACAACATCCCCCACTAACCCAAACGACACTGAAATATAAGATAATATAAAAGTCTGTCAAATAGCCCTCAGAACATGAGGACTCAACAATAAGCTGAGAATGTAAGCTGAGATGGGCTAAGGATGAGGATGAGCATGAGATCCGGACCCTGTATCATGAAACGATACAACATAGAAAGTATGAGGTCAGTACGTGGAATGTACTGAGTATGCAAGGTAAGTAAAGAGGACATTTAAAAGTAACACAAACTCATAAATAAACACGGGACAAGGACATTATGCATATATAATAAACTTCGTAAGAAAACATAAGGGTCAAGGCTTTCAGATCATTTATAAAGCGTTCATAATCATAATCGTAAGTAAAAATTATAAAAACATAACTTGAGCCAATTAAAATAAATATAACAATGCATAATACATGCGGAACCATGGGAGGACTCGTCATAACCAACACCATCATGGTACCGCCTTTCAGGATGGCCCAACTATCTCAATCAAGTGGGCAGAGCAGACCCTGGCTTGCCAGGAGAGAGTCGTGCATTAGGGGTGATATCAAATTTGAGGGGATGATTATCAATACATCATATCATTTAGAAACCCATGGTGGTTGTGGTTATGAAACACCGGCGTAGTCCTTTGAAAGCCGAGCTGCTCAATGCTAGACACGGCTCCCAAAAACATGCTTATAGGCTCATACATAGATCAATAATGTCATGCATTAAGATTCATTGGCTAAAATATAATATTTATCATCATTGATCCCCTTTAAAACATGTTTAGCCAAGAATCAAAGGCCTTTTCATCAGCCAATATCATAAATCGATAAATCATGCAATTTGTTTCATAAATCGTAAATCATTCTTCAATATGTGGGCATTGCCCAAAACTTTAACATACTCAATTATTTGAAAAATATGCTCATAAACAAGGGTAACTTGAAATCATGATTTTCCGTCATCAATAACCTCAAAATATTGAATATTAATCATAAATCATAACTTTCATGAACCTTCATCAAATGGGAATTTTAGATTTAAAAGATTAAAACATGATTTTGAAGGAAACAATATAAAACCTGCCCATCATTCATAATTCAATAATTAAAACTCAAATAAATCATACCCATAAAGAGAAATCACATTTTCATGCATTTAGATAAAACCCCACAGAACTTGAAATGGGAGAATTATGATTTAATCGAAATTCGGACATGGGTGTGAAAGGATTCACCCATTCTAAACCCTACATTTCTGGAAATGGATTGATATCGAGGTTCCTTGAATACCCACCAAGAAATTGATGAAAATTTGGGGAAGAAGACCTTGAATCTCCCGAAAACCTCTCTCTAAGCTTTTGCATGAGAATGGGCATGCATAAAGGACTTAACTCATCTTATCACACTTAGAAAATATCCAAAACGACATAGTTTTAGGGTCTTAAAATGTGGAAAAGTAGAAAATTCCCTTAAAATTATTTCCCTGAAAACTCCTCTGGACGTACCAACGACCGACCCAACGGGTCGTTGCAACATACCACGACTCGTGGTATCGATTCGTTGGGTTTGCTGCCTCATATCATATCTCAAATCCTTCAAAAGACTAATCAGGATGAGTCGTTACTTCAAACGACGAGTCGTTGGATCGACTGTCTCCAACCCCTTGACCAAGCTCAGCTTTCCTTTCCACGAGCCTCACCACAACTCATGGTGGCATATAACGAGTTGTCGTCTACATCCGTAGTAGGCACTGAGATTCTCAATCTTCAAACAATGAAACAATGGGCCATTGCTCCTCGCCACAAATCGTGGGATGCCCCCTTGTTTCCCCCTCAGCCTAAGCTCAGTCCTCCCAACCACTGGTAACAACAACTCGTTGTTCCTGACAATGAGACGCCACACCGTCCATTGTCACCACTACTTCCCTGAACCCCCATTCCATGACTGTTTTTGACGACTCGTTGTATCCACCCACGAGTCATTGAGTCGTCCATTCTGTGATGTTTTTGCCAGTTTTCTGCACTTTTCAAATTCAACTCCTGGGTCGATTCTTAGCCCTTTCCGGGGTATTACAATATCTCCCTCTTTGAAATATTCATCCTAAAATGTAGGAAACATGTAGCAAATATAAACATAATATTTACAACCATATATTGATCGTTTTAACCGAAATTTTAACGGAATGACTACCTCCGAATAAAACCATATAGCTGAACTGATCTCATACTTCACATACACATTCATACATATAAAAGAAATTTGCACCCATGAATTGAATATGAAAAATAGATAGAGTCATAAGGCAAAACTAATGCCTCAAGTCGGAACCGAGCCGGTAGAGAACAAATGTGGATATCTAGCCATCATATCCGCTTCGGCTTCCCACGTAGCTCCCCAACAGGCTGATTTCTCCATAAAACTTTAACCGAAGCTACTTATTTGTTTCTCAACTTATGAACCTGACAATCCAAGATTTCAACGGGAATTTCTTTATAACTGAGCTGTCTTTTACCCCAATGCTGGTTACCGGGACCACCAAGGCTGGATCACCCAAACACTTTCTCAAAAGAGACACATGAAACACCAGATGAACTGAAGATAACTCTGAGGTCAAGTCCAACTCATACGCCACCTTTCCAACTCTCCTCACAACCCGGTAGGGGACAACATAGCGGGGACTGAGTTTTCCTTTCGTTCCGAACCGCATGGCTTCCTTCAAGGGAGATACCTTTAGAAATACCTAGTCCTCCACATTAAACTCCAAATATCTTCTCCTCACATCAACGTATGATTTCTAATGACTCTGAGAGGTTTTTAACCGGTCTCTTATCAACTAGACCTTTACCATGGCCTCATGAACCGAATCAAGTCCTATTATGGCTGCCTCACCAACCTCAAATCATCCGATGGGTGATCTACACCTTCGCCCATAAAGAACCTTGATCGGTGCCATCTGGATACTAGAGTGATAGCTGTTATTATAAGCAAACTCGATTAAGGGCAAAAGATCATCCCAACTACCTTTAAAATCCATAACATATGCCCTTAACATATCCTCAAGAGTATGGATTGTTCGTTCTGCCTGACCATCCGTTTGGGGATTGAATGTTGTGCTAAGCTTAATTTGAGTCCCAAGTCCCTTCTGAAAAGACCGCCAGAACTAGGAGGTAAACTGAGTATCTCGGTCTAAAATAATAGACAAGGGCACTCCATGAAGTCGAACCAACTTTCGAATATACAACTTTGCATAATCATCTGCTGAATCCATGGTCTTGACTGGTAAGAAGTGTGTAGCCTTAGTTAACCTGTCTACCACCACCCAAATGGAGTCATAGTGTCGGTGAGTACGAGGTAGGCCTGTAACGATATCCATATTTATTTCCTCCCACTTCCAAGTGGGAATGTTAACATCCTGAAGTACACCTCCCGACCTTTGATGCTCGACTTTCACTTGCTGACAGTTGGGACATTTAGCTACGAACTCCGCAATATCCTTCTTCATACCATCCCACCAATAAATTTAAAGCAAGTTTTGATACATTTTTGTGGATCCCGGATGGATGGAATATATGGTACCATGTGCCTCATGCAATATCCGAACCCTCAAATTATCAACGTTTGGAACACATAGTCGATCCTGGTATCATAGCACACCATCTCCCCCTTGGGAGAAAACCTCCACCTTATGACTCCGCACTGCCTCCTTCAGCTTCCTCAATATTGGATCTTCATCTTGCTTGGATTTAACATAAACCACCAAGGACGATGCTGACCCATTATGTACAACAACACCGCCATCGATCGAGTCGATCAATCTAACTCCCAGTCTTGCAAGTCAGTGAACATCTTTCACCAACTCCTTGTTGTCCTCATCAACATGGGACAAACTCTCCATTGAGAGCCTACTAAGCGCATCCACAATCACATTTTCCTTTCTCGGGTGGTAAAGGACACTCATGTCATGGTCCTTAAGTAACTCCAAACACCTCCTTTGCTGAAGATTTAGATCTTTCTGTGTGAACACATATTGCAAGCTCTTGTGATCCGTAAATACATCCACATGGACCCCATACAAGTAATGCCACCACATCTTCAATGCAAACACCACCGTGGCCAACTCGAGGTCATGGGTCGGGTAATTCTTTTCATGAACTTTCAGCTGTCTTGAGGCATATGCTATTACCTTCCCATGCTGCATCAACACACATCCCAGTATGACTCTTGAAGCATCACAATATACAACAAAGCAATCAGTACCCTCGGGCAAAGTCAACACTGGTGCTGAAGTGAGTCGGGTCTTCAACTCTTGGAAGCTTTTCTCATAAGCTTCCGACAATTGGAACTTCACCTTTTTCTGAGTCAACTTGGTCAAAGGTGCCACAATAGATGAGAAAACCTCAACAAACCTCCGGTAGTAGTCATCTAGACCCAAGAAACTCCGAATTTCTGAAGGATTCATCGGTCTAGGCCAATTCTTCACCGCCTTAATTTTTTGGGAATCTACCCTTATGCCTTTGCTTGATACCACAAGACCCAGAAATGCCACTGAGTCTAGACAAAATTAGCACTTACTGAACTTTGCATATAGCTGACGATCCTTGAGGGTCTGAAGTACTACCCTCAGGTGAGCGACATGCTCCTCCTCGCTCCGTGAGTATATCAAGATGTCGTCAATGAACACAATCACGAACATGTCCAAATATGCCTTAAATACCCAGTTCATTAGATCTATAAAAGCTGCAGGTGCATTGGTTAGTCTGAAAGATATAACAATAAATTTGTAGTGACCATACCGAGTCCTGAAAGAGGTCTTTGGGTTGTCACTCTCCCGAACCCTGAGTTGGTTATACCCGAACCTGAGATCAATCTTGGAGAAGCACTTAGCACCCTGAAGCTAGTCAAACAAATCATCGATCCTGGTTAAGGGGTACCTGTTCTTGACGGTAACCTTGATCAACTGCCGATATTCAATACACATGCGTAGGGAACCGTCGTTCTTTTGAACAAATAGAACTGGTGCACTCCATGGAGACTAGCTCGTCCTAATGAAGCCCTTATCCAATAGATCCTTTAATTGATCCTTCAATTCCTTTAGCTCGGTTAGAGCCATCTGGTAGGGAGGAATAGAGATAGGTTGCATATCTGGTAATAGATCAATACTGAAATCAATCTCCCTCTCTAGAGAGACACTTGGCAAATTAACACCTCCGGATATTCGCACACCGCCGGAACTAACTGAATAGTCGGGGTATCAAACTCCACATCCTTAACCCTAACTAGGTGGTACATGAAACCTTTAGAGATCATCCTCCTGGCCTTAAGATAGGAAATAAAACGACCTACTGGTACTTTTGAACTACCCCTCCACTCCAACACTGACTCACCCGGAAAATGAAATTCCACCATATGGGTCCTACAATTAATCGAAGCATAACATGAAAACAACCAATCCATGCCAAGAATAATGTAAAAGTCAGTCATGGCTAGCCCTAAAAAGTCTGCAGAGGTAACCTTATGCAAGACAGTAACCGGGCATTCTCTATATACTCGTCTAGCTATGACCGAATCACCAACAGGGGTAGAAACTGAAAACGATTCTAACAAGGTCTCGGGACTAACTCCAAGGCTACTAGCAATGTATTGAGTCGGGAAAGACAAGGTAGCTCCTTGATCTAGCAAGGAATAAACATCAATATGAAAGACATGCAACATACCAGTGAACACGTCTAGCGAAGTCTCCTGCTCCTGGTGTGAGGCAAGTGCATAGAATCAGTTCTGGCGCTGTCCGCAACCTCCACTAGTCGATGCTCCCTGTGGATTGGAATGGGCTAGAGCTGCTGCTGTCCTGGTGGTCTGTGCACGACTCCTATCATCACCCTATTTAGCATATGGGCATGCTCAGCATATGTGCCCAGATCTACCACACCCATAGCAAACATCTGAATCGAGCAAGCACTCCCTAACATAACTCTTGCCGTACTTCCTGCAGGCTGGAGGGGTATACTCTAACTGGGTGCCCTTCTAATCCCTCGACCCTGAAGCCCTGCTCTTCTGATCACCCCTGGGCCTGGATGGAACACTAGCCGATGACAGTGCTGGGGCTAGTGATTGCTGCTAAAATTGTGGACGGTAGCCACCGCCGGACCTCTGATGTGAAAACCCACGACTGTCCGTCCGAGCCCTCTTTGCCTCCCTCTCCCTCTCATGAGCCGCCTCTATTTGCTGGGCGTACGACACTATTTGAGAAAAGTCCATATCCCGGTGGAGCATAGAAGTCTTGCAATCCTTGTCTAAATAACCAGCCACACCATGAACGAATCGTCTCACCCGCGCCCTCTGATCCATCACTAACTTTGGGGCGTACTTTGACAAATGAGTGAACTCAAGTGAATACTCCAGCACTGTCATCTTTCCCTGCTTGAGGTTCACAAACTCAGCTGCTATCAACTCCCTCATCTCCTGAGGGAAGAACCTGTCCAGAAAGGCCATGTGGAACTCATCCTAACTGATAGAGTCTGCTCCTGCTGCCCTGCTGTCCTTCCATTGCTTGTACCAAATATGAGCGACCTCTTTTAGCTGATAAGAGGAAGAGTCCACACACTCCCCATTTGTCACCCCCATAACTCAAGTGACCTTCAAGATCCCTTCAATGAACTCGTGTGGATCCTCGTCCACCTTTGATCTCGTAAACTAAGGAGGGTTCATCCTTAAGAAGTCTCTAATCCGAGCTGCCACTGCATTGCCATTCTGAGGAACCTGCACAACAGCCTGCTAGTTGACCTGAGCAGTCAAGACCTGCGCCAACATCTGAACAGCCGCCCGAAACTCAGCGTAGGCAGCTGACTCTGGTGCTTGGGGCTCCTGAACAGGTGGAGCTTGCTGATGCTCATGGTCATTGCCATCTCCGTGGCCTTCATCATTTCCATTCCGCCTTCTGTTCATTCTTCTAGAAGCCATAATTCTGCAATCGTGAATCACACGAATTAGATGGATGGAAAGACTTTTCATCGCACGACATAGAATATGAAACAAGGGAACATTTCTACATGTCTAGTAGCCTCTTCTTCATAGGTGTGGTGCGCTTCACACCCATGAAAAAGACTCTACTTAGTGCGGCTTTCATACACCCTAGGACACTCCAAACCTATTGATCTTATACCAAGTTTGTCACAACCTGAACGTACACCCAGATCGTAGACACGGGACAAGGGATCCCGAGAGACCCCAAGTCGACCCATGGCCCATGCATACATCTAATCTCATTTAAGTAAAGTAGAATACTGAACATAAAACATAGCGTAAACGTAAACATAGCATAACACCAGAAATACTAAGCGTACACATGAGTTGAATGCTACATATTGTCTGAAAGCCTCTACTACATACGATGGGTTGATGGGACAACATCCCCAACTAACCTGAATGATACTGAAACATAATATAACATAAAAGTCTGTCAAACAGCTCTCGGAACATGAGGACTCACCAATATGCTGAGAACGTAAGCTGAGATGGGCTAAGGATGAGGATGAGCTTGAGATCCGGACCCTGTATCATGAAACAATATGACATAGAAAGCATGCGGTCAGTACGTGGAATGTACTGAGTATGCAAGGTAAGTAAAATGAACATTTAAAAGTAACATAAACATGGGAGATGTACATCATGCATATATCATAAACTTCGTAAGAAAACATAATGCTCAAGGCTTTCAAATCATTTATAAATCGTTCATAATCATAATCGTAAGTAAAAATTATAAAAACATAACTTGAGCCAATTAACATAAATATAAAAATGCATAATACATGTGGAACAATGGGAGGACTCGTCATAACCGTCACCATCATGGTAGAGCCTTTCATGATGCCCCAACTATCTCACTCAAGTAGGCAGAGCCGACCCTGGCTTGCAAGACGAGGGTTGTGCATTAGGCGTGATATCAAATTTGAGGGGATCATTATCAATACATCATATCATTTAGAAACCCACGGTGGCACGTGGTTATGACAAACCGGCGTAGTCCTTTGAGTGCAAGGCTGCCGGTGCTAGACACGGCTCCCAGAAACATGCATATAGGCTCATACATAGATCAATAACGTCATGCATTAAGATTCATTGTATAAAATATAATATTTATCATTTGATCCCCTTTAAAACATTCTTATCCAAGAATCAAAGGCCATTTTCATCGGCCAACATCATAAATCGATAAATCATGCAATTCATTTCATAAATCGTAAATCATTCTTCAACATTTGGGCATTGCCCAATATATTAACATACTCAATTCCTTGGAAAATATGCTCATAAACATGGGTAACTTGAAATCATACTTTTCCATCATCAATAACCTCAAAATATTGAATATTCATCATAAATCATAACTTTCATGAACCTTCATCAAATGGGCATCTTAGATTTAAAAGATTAAAACATGATTTTGAAGGAAATAATATAAAACCTGCCCATCATTCATAATTTAATAATTAAAACTCAATTAAATCATACCCATAAAGAGAAATCACATTTTCATGCATTTAGGTAAAACCCCATAGAACTTGAAATGGGAGAATTCATGATTTAATCGAAATTTTGGGCATGGGTATGAAAGGATTCACCCATTCTAAACCCTACATACCTGGGAATGGATCGATTTCGAGGTTCCTTTAATACCCACCAAGAAATTGATGAAAATTTGGGGAATAAGACCTTGAATCTCCCAAAAACCTCTCTCTAAACTTTTGCATGAGAATGGGCATGCATAAAAGAATTAACTCATCTTATCACACTTAGAAAATATCCAAAACGACGTAGTTTTAGGGTCTTAAAATATGGAAAAGTAAAAAATGCCTTAAAATTATTTCCCCCAAAACTGCTCCAGACGTACCAACAACCGACCCAACGGGTCGTTGCAACATACCACGGCTCGTGGTATCGAGTCATTGGGCCACTGCATCATATCATATCTCAGATCCTTCAAATGATGAGTCATTGGATCGACCGTTGTCAACCCCTTGACCAAACCCAACTTTTCTTTCCACGAGCCTCTCCACGACTCGTGGTGGCATCCAACCAGTCGTGGTCTCCATCCGTAGTAAGCACTGAGATTCTCAATCTTCAAATAATGGCTAGAAACAACAGGTTGTTGCTCCTCACCATGAATCATAGGATGCCCCGTTGTTTCCCCCTCAGCTTAAGCTCAGTCCTCCCAACGACTGGTAACAATGACTCGTTGTTCCTGACAACGAGTCGTTACACCGTCCGTTGTCACCACTGCTTCCCTGAACCCCCATTCCACGACTGCTTTTGAGGACTCGTGGTATCCACCCACGAGTCGTTGAGTCATTTGTTCTGTGATGTTTTTGCCAGTTTTTTGCACTTTTCTAATTCAACTCCCGGGTCGATTCCTAGCCCTTTCTGGGGTATTACACCGTGTCCCAATTATATAGCTATTTTTGTATTCATAGTGGCCATAGACATTCACTGTGGTTGTAGTGTTTTTGTAGGCCTGGAAGGCCTTATTTTACAGGTTATATTCTATTCTTTGGCCTCATCAGCCTATTGTATGTCTATTGGTTGGTCTATATGCCAACTTCCGTTTATACTGTCATTACCTTTGTTGATTTGTATGGTTGTGGTATTGAGCCTCGTCGGCTCTAGCTTGTTGTAGTTAGATCATTGTAGTATTCTCTTGGTTAAGTGTGATACCGGGTGCTGATCACACCTCTTCGGATTTGGGGTATGAACAATGAGTATGATACCACGAGTACTCAATAAATATCATAGGCCGATCAAGCAAGAGTTAGACAGCTATATCATATAAGTATGAAATGTATCCCATATAAGTCGAGTACCTGGTATCTAGTAGCTAAGGGGAAACGTGGAATAGACAGCTAACAACAATCATATGATAAGTAAATAAAATAATATCAAGTAAGAAAGAAGATAGGATAGGTGTAAGGCTATGCAAAATAATGATATGCAATACAATAACCAATGATCCTTCTAGGATGCACCTGCTCCACAGTGGCATGCTGTGATCCCGGGTCCATCAGAGGTTTGCAAGGTCCCTATACCACTCGGATATGACCTTGGGGTTATAACTGAAAAAGACCTCGGCATCATAAAAATATAAATACCTTGAATCGACCTCGGATTTATATCACTATGTTGTATCCATCGTACCATATCCGTGATCCATACCAAACAAGTTGAATAGAGGATTATAATAATAAAGATTATTCATGTGCAATATAATTAAGAAAATTTAGTTCGACAATACCTGTTACACCCCGTAAGAAAATTTAAGAAAATTTAAGAAAATTAAGAAAACCACCGCGGAAGGCGCCGGGGCAGAGCCCCTCCGCGATGGCGCCGTGTCACGGAGGCGGGGCCACCGCGTTGGCTCCGTGACACGTTGGGCCTGTCCNTCCGCGATGGCGCCGTGTCACAGAGGCGGGGCCACCGCGTTGGCTCCGTGACACGTTGGGCCTGTCCAGACCCAAGTATATAAAGCCCCCACTTCGGTTTGTGATGTTATATCACTTTAATTAATTTCCAGAAAATGTTAGAAGCAGAGAGAAGACGAAGGAGAATATAAATAATCGTTTGATTACGCCGCCAAACATAGTCTAAACTCAAATTAACCTCAGGTACCGAGGTATTTAGCAGTAGGCAGCATTCCAACGGTTTTTGTTTCGCGAAATACGCCCGACGAATCGTCGAGCTACCGGACCAAGGTAAGTAGAATTGCTCCAAACTAGTGTCTATGTGCTCCTAGACATAAAGTGAATACTTCTCCCTTCTGGACTTCTCGAAAATAGCAAATTTTTGACCGTCTTTCGATAAGCCTAAATTTAGGCTATAATTATATCGAAAGTGACGTCGTCCTTCAGAATAACATTGTATTTAGTGCTAATTGATGTCTATATG
>JACEIK010007178.1:66880-79316 GCA_018107945.1 Datura stramonium
GTATATAGTTCCGAGACCACAGGGTTTACCTGAATGCCGGGTCTGCTCGGTGCTAGACACTGCTCCTAAAAACATGCACGTGAGGGCTCATATAGTAACCGTAAAAGCATTCATGAAATTCATGGCCAAATAATTAATAACATGATGGATCCCACTTGAAATACATGATTATCCATGAATAAGGGCCTGTGAATCGGGCAAGAGTCATAAATCCATAAATCATGAAAATCATGCATACTTGTAAAACATTTATATACTTGATATTCATAAATCTATGATGAGTACTTGAGAGAAATCATATCATAAATCATAAATTATAACTTAGGGCTTAAGAAGATCAAGATCACAGTGGAATCATAACTTGACTTTTCATGAAGCATACATAATTGGGCACAATTTAATTAAAATTTAAAACTACAAATTAATAATCAAAATAGTTATAAAATCTTCCAATAGATCATAAAACATGATTTGATACATGAAAAGAATTAACCCATAGATAGATCATAGAGAATTTCACAAGAATTAGAATAAACCCCATAAGATCATGAAACTTGAATCTAGAATTGAAATCCATGGAATTGAGAAGAANCCCATGTATTCTTAAAATATCATTTAAAACATGAAGGGAATTGACCCATGATTAAAACATAGAGAATTCATACTTTGGGTTAAAACCCCATGGAATCATACACTTGAATTCATGAAATTTGAGAAGGGATTTTGGCATGAGAGTGATGATAAACTCCTATTCATAACCCCCGCATACCTAGGTAAACTGATTCTTAACTCTTTCTTGAAAGCTCAGGAGATTTGGGGAAGAACTAGAGGAATTCTCAAGCTTGATCTTCAATGGAATCCTCTAACCTTGCATGCATGGGGAGGGAATAGGTTAGAATAGGCTAAACCCTCTTAATCCTCCTAATTGAGATTAAAAACATTTAGTTTAGGGCTTAGGAGCTTAGAAATTATGAAAACACCCTTACTAAAAATGTAGGAAAAAGGACTCTGCCAGTCCTCACGAGGAACCTCACGACTCGTGAGGTACTAGATGACTCGTCATGCCTACTCGTGACCTCCATTGCAAAAATCCACCTTGAATTCACTGTCTAGACGATGACACATTTCACGAGTCAGAAGGTCGGTCATAAGGTACTCCACGACTCGTGACTCCCCTCGTGATGTCTCCTGCAAACCAAACCTTCAACCTTTGACCACCTTGACCACGGCTCACCTCGCGGGTTGTGAGGTTACTTCATGGATCATGGCTACCACTCGTGGTCACTCCTTGACCACAATTTCCTTCACAACAAACTCTACTTCGTGAGTCAGTCCACGAGTCGTGGATGACCTCACAGGTTACTGGACAACTCGTCTTGTGACCTAGGAAATATATTCTTGTCTTTCTCCGCTCCTCAAGTCTGATCCTAGGAACTTTTGAGGTATTAAAATATCTCTCCCTTGGGAACATTCTTCCTCAAATGTGGGTAAACATACTAAATAACTAGGGAAAAGATTTGTTATCCCAAATACTGCACATCTGATGCTAAGAACCGACGGAGTGACTGACTCCGGACTGAAACACATGATTGAACTGAATTCATGAATCACACATGCATGTACTAACATGGTAAAAGCTGAAAGACATAAACTAGACATTAAACCAAATAGAGTATTAGGGAGGGAACTGATACCTCAAGTAGGAACTGTTTCGGGAGGGAAAACATGCAGGTATTTAGCTACCATATCTGCTTTGGCTTCCCTTGTAGCTCCTCAACAACATAATTTCTCCACAAAACCTTTACTGAAGCTACTTCCTTGTTTCTCAACTTTCGAAATTGATGATCAAGGATTTCAACTAGAACCTCTTCATCGCTAAGGATATCCTTCACACATATTCTCTCCACTAAACAACCAAAGTCGGGTCATCGATGCACTTCTTCAAGAGCGATACATGGAAAACTGGATGTACAGAAGACAACTCTAAGGGAAACTCCAACTCATAGGCCACCTTGCCAACATGTCTCACAAACCTGTACGGGCCAACATATCGGGCGATAAGCTTCCCTTTATTTCCAAATATCATCATCCTCTTTATGGGAGATACCTTCAAGAACACCCAATCATCAACTTCAAATTCAAGTTCTCTCCTCCTCACATCTACATAGGACTTTTGATTACTCTGAGCTATTTTCAGCCTTTTCATTATAAGTTGAACTTTCTCCATAGCATCATGGACTGAATCTGGCCCTATCAATGTAGCCTCACCTACTTCAAACCAACTGATAGGCAATTTACATCTCTTCCCATAAAGAGCCTCAAACGGGGTAATCTAAATATTGGAGTGGTAACTGTTGTTATATGCAAACATGATGAGAGGTAAATGATCATCCCAACTACCTTTAAAATCAATCACACATACTCTCAACATATCCTTCAAGGTCTGAATAGTCCACTTGGCCTGACCATCTTTCTAAGGGTGGAAAGCTGTGTTAAGCTTGACCTGAGTACCAAGTCCCTTTTGAAATGATCTCCAAAACTAGGAGGTAAACTGAGTACCTCTATCTAATATGATGGACAAAGGAACTCCATGTAATTGAACTAACTCTTGAATGTACAATTTGGCATAATCCTCCGCAGAGTTGGTAGTTTTGACCGGTAGAAAATGAGCTGCTTTAGTCAGCCTGTCCACAACCACCCAAATCGAGTCACACTAATGACGTGTACGAGGCAACCCTATGATGAAATCCATATTGATATATTCCCACATCCAAGTGAGGATATTGATGTCTTGAAGCAGATCTCGTGGTCTTTGATGCTCCAGTTTCACTTGTTGGCTGTTCGGACACTTAGCATAAACTCTACTATGTCCTTCTTCATACCATTCAACCAATAGACTTTCCTTAGGTCACGGTACATCTTGGTTGCACCTGGATGTATAGAATATCGGGTACCATGAGCCTCACGCAGCATCTTATCTCTCAAGTAATCAACACCCAAAACGCACAAATGACCCTAATAATGAAGTACACCATCTCCCCCTTGGGAGAAGACCTCTTCTTTCTGATTCTGAACCGCTTCCTTCAACCTTACCAAGATCGGAACCTCATCTTTTCTAGACTTAACCACAGTCACCAAGGAAGATTTTGAGCCATTCTGAACAATGACACTACCATCTGTTGAATCAACAAGACGAACTCCTAATTAAGAAAGCTGTTGCACATCCTTCACCAACTCTTTCCTTCCATCTTCCACATGAGAAACACTCTCCATGGATAGCCTGCTAAGACTATCCGCCACCACATTGGCCTTTCCCAGATGATAAAGGACACTCATGTCATAATCCTTGAGAAGCTCTAACCACCTCCTTTTTCACAAATTCAGCTTCTTCTAGGTAAACACATACTGAACACTCTTGTGGTCCGTGGACACATCTACATGCATGCCATACAAATAGTGCCTCCAAATCTTCAGTGCCAACACCATTACTACCAATTCTAAGTTGTGCATCGGGTAATTCTTCTCATGAGTCTTAAGCTTTCTAGAGGCATACACAATGAACTTGCCATGTTGCATCAATACACAACCCAAACCAACCCTAGAAGCATCACAATGCCCTACAAATCCATCTGTACCCTCGAGTAGGGTCAATACTAGGGCTGAAGTGAGTCGAGTCTTTAACTCTTGAAAACTCTTCTCACATGCATCCAAACACTGAAATTTGACTTTCTTCTGGGTCCACTCAGTTAGCAGTGCTACAATGGACAAAAATCCCTCAAAATACATTCTGTAGTAACAGTTAAACCTAAGAAACTCCTAATATCCAAAGGATTAACTTATCTAGGTCAATTCCTTACAACTTATATATTTTGCGAGTCCACTTGCACACCTCGCTTGAAATCACATGGCCCATAAATGCTACAAGTTCATCCAAAATTCACACTTTATAAATTTAGCAAATAGCTAGTGATCCTTAAGAGTCTATAGCATAATCCTCAAATGAGCAACATGCTCCTCCTCACTCCGAGAGTATATGAGAATGTCATCTATGAACACAATCATGAACATGTCCAAATATGGCTTGAACACCCTGTTCACCAGATCCATAAAAGCTGCAGAAGCATTCTTTAGTCCAAAAGACATAACTACAAACTCATAGTGATAATGTCGAGTCTTGAAGGCTGTCTTCGGGATGTCACCCTCCCTAACTTTGAGCTGGTGATAACCGGACCTGAGATCTATATTTGAGAAGCACTTAGCACCCTGAAGTTGGTAAAGCAAATCGTCAATCCTGGGAAGAGGATACTTGTTCTCAATTGTGACCTTGTTCAATTACCGATAGTCAATGCACATACAAAGAGAACCATCCTTCTTTCGAATAAAAAGAACTGGTGCATCCCAAGAGGATTTGCTAGGTCTGATGAAGCCCTTGTCTAAGAGATCCAACTGCTATTTCAACTCTTTTAGTTTATCTTGATCCATTTTGTAAGGAGGAATAGATATTGGTTGCGTATCGTGAAGAAGGTCAATACCAAAGTCGATCTCCCGCTCGGGAGGGGCTCCGATTAAATCATCTAGGACACTGTCAGATACTCATACACTATAGGAACTGACTGGAGAGTTGGGGTCTCAGACATAGAATCCTTAACGCAAAATAGATGGTAAACACACCCCTTAGAAATCATTTTTCTAGCCTTAAGGTACGAAACAAAGCGATCTATGGGCACAACTAAACTATCCTTCCAGTCTAGGACTGGCTCACTCGAAAATTGGAACTCTACTGCACGATTTCTACAATTCACTGAGGCATAACATGCATGTAGCCATTCCATTCCAAAGATAACATCAAAATCTGTCATGTCTAGCTCTACTAAATCTGTTGAGGTGACTTTCCAAAGGACTATGATAAGGCTTTTTTTATATACACGTCGAGCTATAACTAAGCCACCAACTAGAGTAGAGACTTAGAAGGGTTGTGATAGGATTTTGGGACTGACTCTAAAACTATTAGCAACATAGGGAGTCATAAAAGATAAGGTATCCCCTGGATCTCACAATGCATAAATATGATGATGAAATACTCGTAACATACCAGTGATCATATCTGGGGAGACCTCCTGCTCCTGACGAGATGATAGGGCATAAAACCTATTCTGAAGTTGTCCACCACCTGCACTAGTGGATACACCCTACTGAGCTGAGCGTGCTAGTGGAGCTGCTAAACTGGTGGTTGGGTCTTGATCTCTACCATGACCTTGTCTAGCTGTTGGGAAATATCTGAGCATATGATCGGGCTTTCCACATCCGAAACATTCACTTGTACCCGCTAAGAATTGACCAGTGTACCTACTACCACACCTGTCACAACCTGGAATATTGTGCGCTATGGGCCTACTCCCCAGACCTCGAGAGCCTGATGCCCGTCCCCTCTAATCATGCCTAGATCTGGATGGAACACTTGCTTCTAACAGCGCTGGGGCTGATGATCTCTTGTGGGACTGCTGACGATGTCCACCACTAGACCTCTGCTGGCAGAACCCAAAACTGTCGGTCCTAGCCCTATTGGCCTCTCTCTCCCTCTCCTTCATCTACACTGCATCTGCTGGGCATACAAGACTAGTCAAGAGAATTCAATATCCTGATGGAGCATAACGGTCTTGTAATCCTTAATTAAGTAGTTCGCTACCCCATTCACGAACCTGCTCACTCGAGCACTCTGATCGGCCACCATCTCTGGTGCATATTTGGACAACCAGGTGAACTCTAGAGCATATTCTTGAACTGTCATGTTGTTCTGCTTTAGATTCACGAACTCTGCTGCCTTGATTTCCCTCATCTCCTGGGGAAAGAATCGATCCAAGAATACAACGAGAATCTCATCCAAACCAATGTGACCAGCTCCAGCTCTCGGCCGTCCTTACATTTTCGGTACCAAACATAAGCAACCCTCTTCAACTGATAAAAGGCTAGGTCTGCACACTCCTCCCGCGTCACCCCAATAATATGGGTGATCTTCTGAATCTCCTCGATCAACTCACGTGGGTCCTCGTCCACTCCCGACCCAAGAGACTTCAGGGGATTCATCCTACGGAAGTCCCTAACTCTAGTCGCCGCTGTATTCCAATGCTGGGAAACATGAGCTACTGCCTGCTAATTGACTTGAGCGGTCAACGCCTGTGCCAACATCTTGAAAGCTTCCCTAAACTCAACATGGGCAACCTGCTCAGGCACGTGATCCGATGGAGCTTCATGGTTCCCATCTCCATTACCATTCTCATGTCCATTTCCATTTCCATTGCCATTCCTTCTTTCGTTAACTCAGTGTGGAGACATATTCTTCAAATACATATATCACAAGTTTGAAGGATAGAGAGATACTTATTTGCACGACATTGATCATGAAAGAAGGGAAATTTCCTAAAATGTTTTGTATCCTGATAACATCCAAAATACACTCTTCATTACAAAGGAGCGTAAATGATCATCATATAAAAACAAATATCATGACGGATGCAGGGGTAGAATCCCACAGAGACTAACAAGTGATATGCGCAAGTGTTGTTTGGAAAATTGAAATTAGTTCGCACCACTCAAAAGAAACAAAGTAGTAAATATTTTGGGGGAGACTTGATGTTAACAATATGGTATAGATTCAAACTCAGTAAATTAGAATAGAAAAATAACCAAAGTTGTAGACAATAATAAGAGGGACTAGAGGTATGGTGTAGATGATATGCTAATTAAACAAGGCTATGCTAGATCATCTCATCATTTAAGATTTTGTAAATAACTTCGGACAGGTGGACATTCTACGTTTTCAACCTCATAAATGCCTCCTTCTAGAGTTCTTTCGAGCCACTAGACATAATTAAATCAGCCCAATCAAGTTTGGATTAATAGCGGCACTAATCTCTAGCTATTAGCTATTAATTAGGAATGAGAATATGAGCTTTGGCTATGTCTAGCCCAACTCCACAACATCACATCCATTTCCCTCATAAAATTCTCTTTCAATACTCAATTCTTCTCTTTCAAGCAGAAATCACGAAAAGTAGATCCTCATCTGCAAGTATGGATCTTTAATTATAAATTGAAGAGAACTTAACAGATTTACACTAATTAAGCAATATTGAGATGAATCTAGCAATACCTAATCTAATTAAGCACTCATCAACACACACCTCTAGTTGATGATTTATCCACTCATGGTTAAGAAACAAAAGAGCATATTCAACAATAAACAGACTGATTTCAATAATAAGAGAAGCAAAATCAAATTCAACAATGGTGGTACTTTTCTATAGAAGAAGATGAAGAAAAGGAAAACAATATTTAATAATTTCCACCAATAGAATTCTACGTTCTTCCTTTGCAAAAAGAATGTTCAAAAAGCTAAAAGTTAAGATCTAATTTGTACAGAGTACTTCCGTCTAGAATATATCTAAAGGTAGGACAACCAATTCCTTCTTTTCATTGTTGGATGCATTTGCCCTTGCTCAGGCATTTTGGCACTAGTGAAAGTACTGGTGGTTCGCCGGTTACATTCTGCGAACGCCAGCTATCATCTATTGCTCCTTTAATGATTTCCAGTATTCTTCGGCAATTCGTTGGCCTCCAACCGCGCTATGCCGATTTCTTTCTCTTTGATCCAGCAAGTTCAGGTGCCAGTAGGCAAGTTAACCGGTGAGTCGTCGGTTGATGTCCGCGATCACCGGTTGCTTTAGTTCCTCAAGGTAGTGATCATCTGCGTTTGGGCGGTGTTTCACCGGTCTTCTCCAGTCAAGATCCGATTTTCACCCGATTTCCTTCTTTTTACTCCACTTCTTGCTCTTTTTCTTCAAATTAGATATTTGCACATAAAAAGGAAAAAAGGGCATAAAATTCATCTAAATGACTTGAAAACTAAGATAAAGCTCATGCTTAAGAGCCTAATGAGTTGATAAATTACCAACTCATCAAACCCCTAAACTTGAATCATTTCTTGTCCTAAAGTAATGCAATTCCTATTTGTTGAGAAACATGTCACTCCACACGAGTTTATACATCAATGACCACTTAATTCATGACAACCCAAAAGAAATTCTCCCAACTCACCGGAAATAGAAGCAAATTCCCCCCCCAAAAAAAAATGGAAAAAGTTTCAAGATGGAAAAGTTTCAAGGGATCACCACCATTCAAAAACATGATTTACAAGAGCTTTCATTTTTCAAAACGAGGGCCTAGCTTATCCACAAAGTACACATAGCATCTCAATTCATAATCATTACACATTCAAAGCTTGCCTTAGAGTTTGCACTTGTCCTAACATCTGCACACATTTAACCTTAATCCAATTGTATCCTCAAAGGGAATGATTCCATTCACAGAAGATAGAATTCGTATTCTTTATCATGAAATCAATGCATACACACAAGGGATAGTAGAAAGAGGTGATCATGCTCACTCTCCCAAAAGAGATTTTCATGCACACAACTCAACCCATAGGCCTGCCCTTTGTGTAATTCGCCACTAGTGTAGAGCAACTGCACTCAAAATCACTTAGGACTTGTGGGACATAATAAAGGTTAGGGCTAAGGGTAGGATACATGTTTCGTTTTAGTGACTAATGCCTCCCTAATGCCTTTACAAAAGTCTGTAGTCTCCCAACATCTTGTTTAGATCACTCCACCTTATTTCTCCTTGTTCATCAACTTCATCATTTCTGTAACACAAGCCACCCCTATAACATCTATCAACTTCACATTTAGCCTTAACTATGCAAGAGATAGAACCTATTAACTATTCTTTCTCTTTTGATGATTTGAGATTTTTCATCCCCATTGAGTCACTCATCTCATCACAATTTTGGTGCTACCTCAATTTTAGGCTTCTCATTTTCCCCTACTCTTACTAACCCCAAAACATAGGCTTTTGCCTCATTTCACATTCATTCCCTTTTTGCTCCCCATTTCTTGGGCTTCAAGCCCCATTTTTTTCATTGTTTCATCAGTAGCAATTAGGGAGGATAGGTGTCAAAGAGAAGGATTAAAAATGGTCTTTAGGCTTGTAATATGTTTTCAACGAAAGGGTTTAAGGCTCAAATGCTGGCTATCAACGGTTAATGTTCAAAGTGATCATTTTGGGTGAAGTGACTTAACAAAAGAGAGCCTAAGATCATGTTCTAAGGCAGCTACATATAGGATTTCGCCTTGAGTCAAACTTAGGAAAGTTCTAGACAAGAAGCTATGCATGAGATTCACAAAAATCCCTAACACCCAAGGCATCACACATAAAGTATCCAATAAATTCATTATTCACACAATATCTTGATTCACGACATTAGAACATGCAAATTCATAAGCTAAATAAGGAATCTACAATGTATCACAAAGAGTGCTACATTCTCATTTCAAATTCCCATTCTTCCTTTCTCATTTTCATGCCACATATCAAAATTTCATTTCAAAATTTTTCTAGTGGCACCTCTCAAAAAAGCTCCACAAAAGACTCAAAAACAACATGGAATTTTCCCTTAAGAGATTCACCTCAAAATCTATCATTGGGAAGTGCCAACTCGATTCGACAACAAAGAGAAAATAAAAAGATAAATGCTCCTTGGGAAAGAATCATGGTATGAAGAAAACCCTCGAAATTTGATTGCTATTCTACTATTTACACATGTGAACAAAAGGCTTGGGTCATAAAGTAGTATTTAACAATTCAGAAAAGGACCCAATTTCCATAACTAGCACACTAACATCTAACAACTCAGCCATTTGATTCATTCAAATTTTATCCACACAACTAGCCCGGTAAGGGCAATCATCAACAATACTAAAAATGAGCCCGATAAAGGCTCACAATTCTTCATCAAAAAATAAAAACAAAAGCCTGACAAGGGCTACATCAAACTATCACAAAAAGAAACAAAAATAACCCCCAGAAAACACTCATCCCACCCCAACTTAAAGAGTACATAGCCCTCAATGTATTCAGGCAAAATAAAGGGGCTAGAGACTCCTTGAGCAGGTCATTCCTCATCATTGTCATCAGTGGCTGCACCTACTCCTATTGTGCCATCAAAGCTTGCCTCTCCTAAATCTTCAATGTCATCCCCCAAGCCCTCAAAAAATCATCAATGGGGCCTCGAACTGTGGAAGAGGCATCCATTGCTGCATCAAGAGTACTCATGTCAGGAACTTCCATGGATGTCCGAATTTTTCACTCCCTTACTTCAGTCTAGAGAGAGGTGATAGCCCCCTCCACTACATCCACCCGATTCCACAATGTTGTAAGACTATCATACATAGATTTTAGCTCCTTTTTTACTGTTTGAGTGATATGTGTAGGGAGGCTCCTAGCCAACTTTTGAAGTTGGCTCTCATAAGAGTTGGTCATTTCCATGGGTTTGTGGAGACCACTCGGGTTGGACGATGTTGGAGGAGGTGATTCTCCCCGAAGAGTTATGTCACCAGAGGTTTTTCCTGAAGCTTCTTGGTGAGACACATTCAAATATGGGGCATGTGGCGACCTCTCTAATCCATGGGATAGTGAACCCTCTGCCAACCCAAAATCTTGCATCTGCTTCCACTTAACTGTGGGTACCTTGGCATCTCTTTTCCTGTCTAACGTGATCACTCCTGAGGTAGGAACAGGGCTCTCCTCAGGGAACAATGGCACTCCCACTTGCAAACACAGATGAAAAATGAGCACGACATATGACATGGAGGTGTTGGCCTGTCTTGCCTTCTGCTTTATTTGTTGGGCCATAATCTCCCCAAAGTTAATGGGGACTCCGGATATGATGCAGGCTATGAGAATAGTCGTCTCTAAGCTAACCCGTTGTTCATTTTTAGAGTGTATGATGCAGCCACTGATGAAATCTAGCCATAATTTGGCCTCAATCTTCGGATCATGGTGAGAAATTTCGCCACCCGTAGAATCCCAAAGAGGTGTGTCAACCGAAATGATAGGGCCTATCCAAGTGAATTGGTTCTTCATATCAATAATCTAGACCATGTAGTCTGAGCCAGTGTCAATCTCATCCTCCCAGAACAGATAGTTAATAGTTGCCAGAGTTATGTCTAACTCCACCCCTCGTACCATGACTGAAGTCATCTTTTTTGCCTCTATGGTTCATGTTCTCCTCCCTTGCCTATAGGAAGCGTAGAACTCCAACACCAAGCTAGGATAGTAGTCTGGGAGAGGGTTAGCGAGAGTGTGCCATTTCCTGTCCATGAATTGAGCGGTAATGTTGGGAAGGTCACCGTGAAATCCCACCAAGTCAAACCTCGTGATTGATCAGCCCTTGCATATGGTGTAGTTCCCCTTCATGTCGGGCACACAAAACATAATGGCCTCCCTAGAATTGGCGGGTGTTGCAGAGGCCTTGGCTTTACATTTGCCTTTGGTAGTTGATGAGGCTAGGGCCTTGCCTTACCGATGTTCCTGAATGAAGAAATTATCTGGAAACATGATGTTAGTAGTATCCACAATGCACTGAAATAAAATAACTAACAACTATTATAAAATCAAAATTAGAAGAAAAGATGAAAAATTATCATTCAAAGAACTGGAAGCACTGGTGAGCCACAGGATGATATTCGTGGACCACCGCTGAACCGTCGGTGAGCTACAATAAACTGGGGTAGTAGATATTCCAAAAATGACAGAGTGGTGAGTCGTCGGTCTCGATCTGCGAACCTCTGATGTAACGTGGGATCAAAGCGGTGGCTAGAGGCCAATATTAGCTCGAACCGGCATTGGATCAGCATTTCGGTGGACCCGACTGATGAATAGCCGATAGTCATCATCCCCAATGCATCACAATGAACTCCAATGTCACCCTTTCACATACATTTATTCATATCATATCAAAGCACTACCTCTACCTATTAAAAGGACCAAAACGATGATTTACCCTTAAGAATGACATCACCCAATCTATCATAGGGAAAAGCATGTCTTTTAAATCCCTTTGGGGTTACTCAGACTTCACCCCATTAAGCTTTCTATAGGATTAGCAACTTCCCCCATACCCATTTCAATAATAAGCTTCTATCATCCCATAAATTTCATATAACCTCAAATAGAGTAGCAATCATGAAAATACTGGAGAATGGTAGTAAAGAGGAAGGGAATGTATGTCATAACCACATGTATATGCAACTAGAGTACCATTGAAGAAAACAATCAGAAAGTTAGAGGTACATTACAACTCTTGAGAAAATATTTAACAGCGACTAGCTAGAGTTGTGGGAGCTTGGTGATGCTCAACAATGGCAAACCCTTGAGAATTGTATAGTAGAGAGGAAGATTGTGAGTGTGGTGAAAATTTTGTGGAAAGGGTGAGGGATTTTATAGGTGAGCAGGTGAGAGTGTGGTTGGTTGAGGAGGAGGTGGAGTGTTAATGATGAGTTAATTGTATGGGAAGTGAAAGAGAGGGAGTTATGGGAAT
>JACEIK010007179.1:35812-49399 GCA_018107945.1 Datura stramonium
TCTAATGGTAGCAACTATCTACAACATCTGAGATCGTTATTTCTATTCATCAACATAAGTCATAACACTGTACGACAAGGTTACTTGCCGAGAGTTAAGCCTTACATACCTCGTTCGCTGTTTTTTGGCTTATTGATGAGTATCAGCTCGTATTCAACTGCCCTTCTCAACTGTAATCATATTAATGGAAGAATAGGGCCAACTTCATTACTGAATTCAAAGAAAACAATAACTTTATATATATATAGTAACTATATTTCAACCTATCAAAAGATGATTGAAAACTTGTAATTTATCGGGAGTCTATAAGGGAGAAATTCTTACTTTAAGTCTGTGATCGTATTGATACTAGTTTTTTATTCTGAGATGAGGGGATCGTGTCCGAGGAGAGAATCTAGACGAGTGGATCATGTGTGAATAAGTACTAGAATATGAGTGGCTCATGCCCGAGGTGAGCATCTGGGCGAGCAGCATGGTATGAGTACACAAACAGGTATGATAAGATGTTCATACGGTTGGGTATACCGATAAGAGTACACATACAAGTATGCTACAAAGAGTTTATATGAAGAGGTGTACAATACATGGATTTCTAGACTTCTCTATAGGCTATGACTGGAAGGGAAGAAATAAGACCCTCAGGCATGTGTGTACAGCGATGTGACGGAGGCATGTGGCCAACGCATAATCAATGATATGATTCTGAGACAGAGATTTGCACAGGTATGGTATAATATACATACAATTGTGAGACAGTGATTAGTACAAGTATATTATGACATTCATATGGTTATGTGATAGGTATGACATCAATACAAGTACAACTATTGATGGGATAAAACTAATGCTGATTGTTCTACTCATCGGGTATTCATTGTGCATATAATTTGCTACATAATGGTGTCTTACCTTTATTGTAAGCTTGATGTTTGATGAATTTGTTGTGCATGAGTTATTGGTTGTATTCCTAATTTTCGGTTGTGGTATTTCTAAGTTGATCCTAACTGTGAGAAAGATTTGTGAGAAAGGAGAATAAAATGAATAATTGTGATAAGATGATGTCATGACCTGAGCGTAGACCCAATCGTAAACACGGGACAAGGGACCCAGAGAGACCGCAAGTCGAGCCATGGCAAAAGCGTACTACTAACTCAATCGATAAATGAAAAAAATATAATTATAACCCAGCGGAAGTCTCATACAATGACACATCAGAATAATATCCGAAACTATACATACATAAGTCTGAAAGCCTCTAGTCTAGACAAGTTGATGGGACAAACACCCAACTAACTCAATGATATGGAAACTGAAATATGACATGAAGTTGAAAGTCTAGTCCCTGTAAGATGAGGACTCACAAAGCACGAAGGTACTAACTCTATGAGGACTCACCAATCACACAGGTACTAACTCTGGTAAGTGACTACGACTGGGATGAAACTGAGAACCGGATCCTGCATCATGAAATGATGCAACATAGAAAGTATGGGGTCAGTACGTGGAATGTACCGAGTATGCAAGGTAAGTAAAAATGCTTTAGCAAAGTAAAACACTTAAAGCATTCATACCATATCATAAGCTTTCAAGTAAAAGCAAAAGGGCTACATGCATTTATTTGGAAATTGAAATCTTATCATGACATGATCATGCTCAGCTTTACAACATCATGACTATTTCGAATAACTCAAAGTTGAACATAACATTAATATCAAAAGATGAACAATGAGTCAAACCTTACTTTTAGAACATGCATGCATAAGGTAATCATCATGAGTAATGAAAATGAAATTTCTGGATGATATAGCCAGTGGGAGACTCGTAACTTAACCGGCATACCACGATAGAGCTTACGTGGTCCCAACTATCACACTAAAATGGGTAGAGCATTCCATAACCTTGCCAAGGTGATGGACGATACCATGATATTGATATCAAGATGAAGGGATAATCAGGTCGGGGATAGCTCACAAGGGAGGTCCCAATAAAATAATAGTATCAAGCTACTTTGGCGCGTAGTTCTGGGGTATAGGGAAATCGACCCTTAACCTGCTCGGTGCTAGACTCTTCTCCCAGAACATGCAGTGCTCTACATTGTACATAATGAAGCTCAACATCATCTATTGATGAAGCTCAACATTGTCTATTGACGAAGCTCAACATGAAATCATGAATAACTCAACATCGTACGAAATGAAGCTCAACATGTCTAATGGCAAAGCTCATTAATGAACTCATGCATATGAGAAGCTTTATTTCGAAACATACCACAAGCTCAATCATAGGTGGGAGAATCTACTCCAAATCATGTGGTAAGCTACGTATTGAAGTATTTATCAACATACCACAAGCTAGAATTTATAATAAAATTGGGAAATTTCACTTCAAACAATGTGGTAAGCTTATGTCGGCAAAAATCATCACTCTAAGTCGATATATGGGCATCACCCAAAGCTTTATCATACTTGGATCTAATCGACTCATTTTGAAAACAACAGCATAGATCATGGGTAGTTTTAGAAACATGTTTTTGATCATTAAATCACAGCATCATCATGCATTCATCCTCATTCACTACTTTTATGAACTTCTCATCCATGGGAATTTTAGATTCAAGATTTTTGGAAAACAATCTTTATTATTGAAAACAATTTAGAATCTGCCCAAGATTTACATTTCATCAATATTAATATAATCTAATCATACCCATGTATAGAGATTAAAGAATTATGCAATTCGGTAGAAACCCCATACTTGATCATAGGTGATTTTCATGATTTGATAGAAATTGGGCATGGGTGTGGAAGAAAACACCCACTCCAAGCCTTACATACCTGGAAATGGTGAATTCTAACACCCTCTAATTTCCCAAGATAAGATTCGAATGGAAACCTTTAAATTTGCCCTTGAATCACCTCTTCAATCCGTCAAACTTGCATGCATGGGAAGAATAACTTAGAGTAGGCTTTTCCCCTCTCAAAACCCCTCAAAACGAGCCTTAAATGACGTAGTATAGGGCCTTAGTACTAGGAAATGATGGAAATGCCCTTATTGAATTCGTTGAAAACTGATCACTGGGCCAAACAATGGGTGAACCAATGGGTTGTTGGAGGATACCATGACCTGTGGTATCTACCCGTTCTATGCACTGTCCCAGCCAAATCTCGGATTCAAACCACGGACGAACAGGACGAGTCATTCTAGGTTCCAATGGGTCGTTAATCCAGTCATTGTTTCCCTTTTCTAAAAATCTGAACTCCTTTACAACAAGCCTAACCACGACTTGTAGTGTCCTACAACGGGTCGTGGTTCCCATTCGTCGTCTCCACTGAAAAGTCCACTATTTTACCACGACTTGAGACAACGAGTCGTCCTTCCTCAAAATGGGTCGTTGTGATGCCTGTTGTCTACACTGTCACCAGGCCGAACCCCATTCCACGACTGCTCACAATTGCTTGTGCTTACTTACCACGAGTTGTTGTACCTCTCGTTCTGCAAGTTTTTTCCCAATTTTCAGCAGTTTTGCATTTTAGCTTCCCGGGTCTACTCCCAGGCACTTCCGGGGTATTAAAATATCTCCCCCTTGGGAACATTCGTCCTCAAATGTTTGAAACAAGCAGAAAATAGAAACATACTATCTATCATATATTCAAAATCGATCACTTTTAATCTAAAACTGACAGAATGACTACCTCCAATTCTAAACACACAGCTGAACTAATTCACCAATCATACACACAACCACATACATAAAAGAAACTTGTGCACATAATTTAAACATGAAGTCTAAATAGAGTCTGAGTGCAAAACTGATACCTCAAGATGAAACTGAGCTGGTAGAGAACAAATGTGTTTATCTAGTGATCATATCTGCTTCGGCTTCCCACGTAGGTCCTTCAACATGCTGATTTCTCCACAATACCTTAACTGAAGTTACTTCCTTGTTGCTTAGCCTCTGAACCTGACGATCCAAGATTTCAACAGGAATTTCTTTGTAACTGAGGCTGTCTTTTACACCAACGCTTTCCATCGGAACTAGTGATGCTGGATCACCCAAACACTTCTTCAAAAGTGACACGTGAAACACGGGATGAACTGAAGATAACTCCGATGGCAAGTCCAACTCATATGCCACCTTACCAACTCTCCCCATAACCCGATAGGGACCAACATAGCGGGGACTGAGTTTCCCTTTCTTTCCGAACCGCATTACTCCCTTCCTAGGAGATACCTATAGAAATACATAATCGTCCACCTCAAACTCCAAATATCTTCTCTCACTTCAACATATGATTTCTGACGACTCTGAGCGGTCATCAACCTGTCCCTTATCAACTGAACCTTTACCATGGCCTCATGAACCGAATCAAGCCCTATCATAGCTGCGTCACCAACCTCAAACCATCTGATGGGAGATCTACACCTTCGCACGTAAAGAGCCTCGAACGGTGTCATCTGGATACTAGAGTGATAGCTGTTATTATAAGCAAACTCGATCAAGGGTAAATGATCATCCCAAATACCTTTAAAATCCATAACGCATGCCCTCAACATGTTCTCAAGAGTCTGTATTGTTTGTTCCTCCTAGCCATACGTTTGCGTATGGAATGCTATGCTGAGCTTAACCTGAGTCCCAAGCCCTTTTTGGAAAGACCGCCAAAACTGAGAGGTAAACTAAGTACCTCGGTCTGAAATAATGGACAAGGGCACTCCATGAAGTCGGACCAGCTCCCGAATATACAATTTGGCATATTATCTGCTGAATCTGTGGTTTTGATCGGTAGAAAGTGTGCATCTTTGGTCAACCTGTCTACCACCACCAATATAGAATCATATTGTTGGTTAGTACGAGGTAGGACTGTAATGAAGTCCATGTTGATCTCTTCCAACTTCCAAGTAGGAATGTTAATATCTTGCAATACGCCTCCCGGCCTTTGGTGCTCAACTTTGGCTCTAGTGCCTGAGGCTCCTGAACTGGTGGGGCTAGCTGATGCTCATGACCGATTTTGATGTTATTATCGGTATGGATTAGCTATTTTCATGCTATTCTTCAATTAATTGTAGGACCCGGTCAGTAGAGTTCAGATTTTCGGGTGAACCTGGCTTTGATAGCATGTTTTTCATGACCCGAGCATAGACAAGGGACAAGGGACCCCAAGAGACCTCAAGTCGAGCCATGGCAAAAGCGTACTACTAACTTAATCGATAAACTAAAAAAAACACAATTATAACCCAGCGGAAGTCTCATACAATGGCACATCAGAATAATATCTTAAGAAATACATACATAAGTATGAAAGCCTCTAGTCTAGACGAGTTGATGAGACAAACCCCCAACTAACTCAATAATATGGAAACAGAAATATGACATAAAGCTGAAAGTCTAGTCCCCGAAAGATGAGGACTCACCAATCACGCAGGTGCTAACTCTGGTAAGCGACTACGAGCGGGGCTGAACCTGAGAACCGGATCCTGCATCATGAAATGATCCAGCATAGAATGTATGCGGTCAATACGTGGAATGTACCGAGTATGCAAGGCAAGTAAAACTGCTTTAGCAAAGTAAAACACGAAAGCATTGATACCATATCATAAGCTTTCAAGTATAAGACGAAGGGCTACATGCATTCATTCTGAAATCAAAATCTTATCATGACATCATCATGCTTAGGTTTACAACATCATGACTATTTTGAATTACTCAAAGTTGAACATAACATTATTATCAAAAGCTGAATAATGAGTTAAACCTTACTTTAGAACTTTCATGCATAAGGTAATCATCATGAGTAATGAAAATGCAATTTCTGGATGATATAGACAGTGGGAGACTCATCACTTAACCGACATACCACGATAGATCTTATGTGGTCCCAACTGTCACACTCAAGTGGGCAGACCCGTCCATCACCTTGCCAGGGATATGGACGATACCATGATATCAATATCAAGCTGAAGGGACAATCGGGGCGGGAATAGCTCACAAGGGAGGTCCCAATAATATAATAGTATCAACCTCTGTTGGCGCGTAGTTTTGGGGTATAGGGTAATTGATCCTTAACCCGCTTGGTGCTAGACTCTTCTCCCAAAACATGTAGTGCTCTACATCGTATATAATGAAGCTCAACATTGTCGATTGACGAAGCTCAACATGAAATCATGCATAACTCAACATCGTATGAAACAAAGCTCAACATTGTCTAATGACAAAGTTCAATAATGAAATCATGCATATGAGAAGATTTATTTCCAAACATACCACAAGCTCAATCATAGGTTGAAGAACTTACTCTAAATCATGTGGTAGGCTACGTATAGAAGTATTTACTCAACATAACACAAGCTAGAATTTATAATAAAATTGGGAAATTTCACTTAAAACAATGTGGTAAGCTTATGTCGGGAAAATCATCACTTTAAATCGATATGTGGGTGTCACCCAAATCTTTATGATACTTGGATCTAATCGACTTATTTTGAAAACAACAACATAGATCAGGAGTAGTTTTAGAAACATGCTTTTCATCATTAAAATCACAGCATCATCATGCATTCATCCTCATTCACTACTTTTATGAACTTCTCATCCATGGACATTTTAGATTCAAGATTTTTGGAAAACAATCTTTTTTATTGAAAACAATATAGAATCTTCCCAAGCTTTACATTTCAACAATATAAATATAATCTAATCATACCCATGTATAGAGATTAAAGAATTATGCAATTGGCTAGAAACCCCATATTTGATCATAGGTGATTTTCATGATTTGATAGAAATTGGGCATGGGTGTGGCAAAAAACACCCACTCAAAGCCCTACATATCTGGAAATGGTGAATTATGACACCCTCTAATTGCCCAAGCTAAGATTCCAACGGAAACCTTAAAATTTGGCCTTGAATCACCTTTTAAATCCTTCAAACTTACATGCATGGGAATAATAACTTAGAGTAGGCTTTTCCCCTCTCAAAACCCCTCAAAACGAGCTTTAAACAACGTAGTATAGGGCCTTAGGACTAGGAAATGACGGAAATGCCCTTATTGAATTCGCGGAAAACTGATAACTAGGCCAAACAACGGGTGAACCAATGGGTCGTTGGAGGATACCACGACTCATGTTATCTACCCGTTCTATGCACTGCCCCAGCCAAATTTCGGATTCAAACCACGAATGAACAGGATGAGTCGTTCTAGGTTTAAACGGGTCGTTGATCCAGTTGTTGTTTCCCTTTTCTGAAAATTTGAACTCCTTCACAATGATCCTAACCACGATTCGTAGTGTCCTACAACGGCTTGTGGTTCCCATCCATCGTCTCCACTGAAAAGTCCACTATTTTACCACGACACTAGACAACGGGCCGTCCTTCTTCACAAGGGGTCGTTGTGACGCCCGTTGTCTACACTGTCACCAGACCTAACCCCATTCCACGAATGCTCAGAATGGCTCGTGGTTACTTACCATGAGTCATTGTACCTCTCGTTCTGCAACTTTTTTCCCAATTTTCAGTAGTTTTACATTTTAGCTTCCCGGGTCTATTCCTAGGCACTTTTGGGGTATTACAGATGAAATGGGTGAAGTGTAGATGTCTATAGTTTTCTGTGATGTTAGACCCTGTGTAATTGATGAGGTGTTGAAGGAATAAAGTTGCCAGCGAAGGGGCATTACTGACTGGAGCAGTACCATTGCAGCGATAAAGTTTCCGCTATGGCGAGACTGCGGTAGCGATAAAGTTACCAATGCAGCGAGGCCCAAAAATGTGCAGGCAAACCCTTGAGGCTAAGCTGGATAAAGAATGTGAATATATGGTTAAATAGATGGGGTAAATAAAGAGTAAGGAAATGGTTTGATAAATTTTTGAGTAGTTGTTTAAAAATTATATTATTGATTGCATATTAATTTTATGCTATTGCATGAACTAATTATAGTCGGCCAATGATTTCTACCTGTACATGTGGTATACTGACACTACCTTTCTATATGATGTCACCCAAATTACACATCGTAATGAGATATAAAATGATCGATGTCAAATATAGAACCCAACCAGGGTTGGGGTCGAATCCCGCAGAGGAATATGATGAGAACTTTAGTGAATGCATTTAGCTATTACTATTGGCTTACATATTTCCTAGGAGGGGAAGATTTGAAACACGAAATAATGAAAAGTAGTAGAGAACAATGAGTTGATCCTTTATTAAATTTGATTTTATTCAATAAATGAGATGATTAGGATTATTTTCCCCATGACTTCATAACCACAAGACGTTTTATACTAGTGATCTATTCCGGTTCTTAGCATGCAATATTGGTAAGATAACTTCACCCATATGGTTGGTCCCCTATTTAGATGATTATCACCATGAAACTTGATCCGTATGCGGGTGTATACTTACTTAACCCTTACCCTTAATATCAGATTAGCTATTCCCGAACAAGATCAAACTATTAGATGAAGGTTGATAGCCTCAAATCTCCGTTGTTAATACCTTTTATCATTCACTACTACCTTGATCCGGTGAGTAAGAAGAAGGCTAATTCTAAGGTTTGCAACCGTTAAGAAATAATTAAAATGAAGTGAAAAACAATACATGCATAAATCCCGTTCAAGACTCACTAAGTATTTTTATCTATGTGTGTTAATTCATCATGGTTCCCACAATCCTAGTTATGGATTTAGCTACTCATGCTTGAAGAATTACAATTATAAATTAGATAAGAAATCATAATTGCAACTTACAATGATTTGTAAAACAAACCACACACATTGAATAATTCAACAAGAATCGAAGAACAACACTCCAATGTTGTATTAATTACAAAAATCAAGAATAAAATTGTAAAACTTGTTTTCTTGAACCTTGATATTAATCAACAACTCCAACAATATAGTGCAAAACTGTAAAAATTGCATAAACTGTAAAATAAACCTAAACAAATATTTATAGACATGAAACAAATCCTTTCCTAAATCAACTAGGATTCTGGTGTCGGCAGGTACTACAGTTCATTGGTAGCATCAACGAGCCATTAGAGTGTCCATTGTTCCAATCATTGCTCACCTTAGACTTGTCTTCTTTAAGCATCTGGCTTCAAACAATGGCTCGTTGTGAGATCCTACGAGCCATTGGTTTGGTCCATTATTTCCTGGCCTCGTGAACATGGTTTCTGATCCTAGAGGTACGGGTGCTTAGAATGACCCGTCCTTAAAAGGTACATCCCATTTTGTTTGTCCGTTGTAAGTTCACACAATCCGTAGGAACCATCCGTCGCATGAAACTTCATTTTGACATTCTCTCTGTTTCAACCCACGGCCAATCAAGACAGTTTGTCGTAAACTCATACAATCCGTGGGTTTCAATCGTTGTGTTACACCCCGTATGTTTTTAATGTTTAGTCGGCCTATTGGTATGTTGATTGAGAGTTTTAGAGTGTTATACTTACGAGGAAAGGGCCCAGGGAAAGGCCGTACGAGTGCAAAGTTGGGATTTCACGGGAGGAGGCCGAACCAAGTTGCCTAGAGGGGAAAAGTGGCACGGAGCAGCCCCCTCCGCGTTACCCAAAGTGGCACAGAGTAGAATTAGCGCGACCGGCAGAGTGCCATGTTGCCTTTTCTGCCGCCTCAAGTATATAAAGGCCTCACACTTAGATGTTATGTTATTTTCCAAATAACCTCTGCCAACAGAGGTAAGAACGAGGGAAAACTATTGAAAATCATCTGATTATGCCGCTAAACACCGTCCAAATCTAAATTAAATCCTGGTAGTGAAGTATAAGGCTGCAAAGAGCATCATTGCGGAGTTATTTTCGTAAAATATTCTCGGAAAATCGTCGTCTCGCTGAGCCAGAGTTGTTGGAATTGCTTCAAACTAGTGTCAATACGATCACATATTTAAAGTAAGCATTTCTCCCTTCTAGACTCCCGAGAAATTACAAGTTTTCAATCAAATTTCGATAGGTTGAAATATACTTACTATATATATAAAGTTATTGTTTTCTTCGAATTCGGTAATGAAGTTGGCCCTATTCTTCCACTAATATGATTATAATTGAGAAGGGCAGTTGAAAACGAGCTAATACTCATCAGTTAGTTAGAAAACGGCGAACAAGGTATGTAAGGCTTAACTCTCGACAAGTATCCTTGTCGTACAGTGTTACGAATTTGCTCTCGAATAGAAATAACGATTTCAGATGCTGCAGATAGTTACTATCATTAAATTGTAACTCGACATGTTATAATTAGTCTTTATTGATATACATATATAAATATCATATATGTTGCGAGTAGCTGCTAATAGGGATTAGAGTTACATAAATTCTGGTTAGCTGCTAGAAAACGTATACAGATCGTACTGCAGCACCCCTCGCTGAAAGGGAGCAGGTTAAATGTGATTCGCGTTATGAACGCTATAGAAACTCTTTTAGTTCTCAGTTTATTGTGATGGTAGACTTATATGTTTGTTTTCAGGCCTAGACTTCAGAAGCTCGTAAGAGTTACTGGCCTGAATCAATTAGTTAAACAGTATGGGCGCAGTTAGGCGGTCTAACGACCAGTTGGCGCCTGTATTGGCAGGAAAGCATCCCTAGAGGTCATTGACGTTATTGCATGTTCCAGAACCAGAAATAGAGATAGAATAGGTATATTATAGAGTTACCGACACTTGGGTTCTCCAGTATATTGAGTTATCGTCCTTATCAGTGATTATCAGTCTTAGTCGACTTAACAGTTACCATGTAGGATGCCCAGCAAGCCAGCCCAGTCGTCCGAGTTAGATAAATCCATGGGTACCCCAAGGAGGGGTCTACATCAGAGGTCAGTGACTGGGCTAGCACCCTAGTCGGTTCTTGTGAGGTATTCAGGTACAGAGTGCCAGGAGAGGGCCAATCTATAAGGAATTGCCTATAAGATTGGGAATTGCCGAGAACAGTAATATAGATCCGAGTGGATTCAGATAAGGCCTAAGGAGTCAGTAGTACTCTATTAGTACAGTGTTAACAACAAGTTAAGGAGATCGGTAAGCTCCCTATGGAGGATCAGGGACCGATCGCGTAGAAACAAGTTCGACCAAGCCCAGCCCTATAGTTGTTTAATTAGAAGAATAAAGTAGTCAACTATCTGAAACCCCACAGTTATTCATGAGTTATAGATGTCCGAGTGGGACATTCAGAGTATTGTTACGCCACTTCAGACCTCTCTCTATTTAGCTAAGACTAATAGAGATCATGATCACTATCAGGATCCTCTGATCAAATACGGGCGCATGGCGTGCCTGCAGAAAGCCATACAGATTATCCCAGAAGCGAGTAGCATTAGCGTTAGGCCCAGAAGGCCAGATACGCTCTCTTTATATAGATAGAATAATGTGTCAGTATAGCACCTGGGTTGGGGTTTCCCTTAGTTAGAAGCCTTCCATGACCGCCCCAGGGTTAATAGCTGTGTCGTCACCTGCCAGGGGTGAGATTACGTCGCTCTACGGAGTGGTATGCCGTCTGAAAGGGACGAAGATGGGGATCCAGATCCTCATATGCCGTGGTTGTCCTGATAAACACCCCCGTCGGGCACTCTGCCTGAGGTGTGATATCAGGAGTCCACAAACTCAGACATACCTACAACTCAGGGGACAAGCGGGCCAAGTTGTAGACCTAGGGGACCGGTAGGTTGGCTATAGTACCAGTAGAGTTGTAGACACCGGGGTAGGGGTATATAGATTGAGATGTGCTCGCCATGACTTATGGGGGCCTAAACGAGTTATTCTATGCTGTTTGTACCTCCTGGCTTATGGGGGCCAGGTTGGGTTCTTGTATGAATTCTTGTCTCCTAGCTAAAGTGTATAATAAATGTGTTAGTATGTAGTCTTAGCTTATGTACATATAGTGTTAGTTAGATACAGATTACGAATTAGCAGACGTACAGGTTAATCTTTTGGCCCTTCTTTCTATTTACTTCCAGTCCCATTCAACTTATCTATTGCCTTACATATTCGGTACATATAGTACTGACGCCCTTCCCAGGGCTCTGCATTACTTGCTTGCTGATTTAGACAGACAGGGTTCAGGATCTTCAGTAGCAGTTTCTTAGAGTTCACCGTTGGGCTAGTTTCCTTCATTCGGAGCTTCCAGGTTGCAAAGAGGTCTATATTTCAGTTGTATAGCATTTTGGGGTAGGTCAGGGCCCTGTCCCGACCACTATCTGTACTCTTAGTGGCTTGTAGACTATAGTTGTCAGCTGGTTAGTTGTATGTTGGCGTGTGGGGCCTTAATCAGTTATGCTCTGTGTGTTGGCCGTGTGAGGCCTAGTATAGTAGCTCATCCTCATTTCATCTATAAATAGACAGCATGGTGGCCTTGTCGGCCCACGTAGGTCCCTTCTATTGCCTGTTGTGGGTTAGCTGTTTTCATGTATAGGTGGTGATAAGGCCTCGTCGGCTGGGGACTATGTTTACAGCCGAGATATAGCGCGTTGTTTTTTGGAATTGAGTCGTAGGCTGGCACCAGACGTGCATAAGCCTAGCTAGATCAGTCAGTTGCCAGTGGGGCACTAGGTGCCAGTCATGCCTCCCAAGGTGGGGCGTGAAAAGCTTGGTATCAGAGCAGTTCGTGTCATAGGGAGTCTGCAAGATGTTTCTAGTAGAGTATTGTTTATAAATGTGTTGTGCACAACATTCTATAAGCAGGAGGCTACGAGGCATGATAGTATGGTTACCCCTCTTTCTTCTCAAATTGTGCTATAGAGAAAAGTTGTATAGGGTTAAGTCCCTAAGTTTTCCTTGTTATGTCTGTCTAGGGTAATCTTTAATATAAGACAGACACCAACCAGTTGCAAGATAACTACAAAGGTAGGAGGAGGTATCATTAAGAAGCCATAGTTGGGAGATAGTCAGCCTAAGGGCGGGAGCGGACGTCTTTGATCTCTCCAATACTCTCCCGAGGTACCAGGAACCTCACAATGTGATACATCTACTAGCACTGTCCCCAATTCCTTTTCATAACCTCAGGGTAGGAAGTCAGGAGTATAGCCTATATATGAGTCGACTTATCTATTAGATAAACAAGATCTGGTCAAGACGACAGTTAATATTAGATTACCTGATGAATGTGAAAAAGAGAGGGAAATGCAGGATTCCCACCTCCATCCTTTCGAATGTTGTACATTTCCATATTTCCGTTTCATTGCAGTAAGAAAAGGCTATTCCTACCTCCTAGTTTTTTTTCTAGTATAGAAATGGGTGTAAGAATTGAGGTGATGTTGCCTCGAGTAAATAGTAAGCGAAGGTTGGATTTGTTGACTCTAGAAAGTGTTAGGAAATAGTGGGGACCCCCAATGTTTATGTAAGTTGTCCAGACCTTCACGGTAATAAGTCAGAAGAGCGGGTAAGACTACCAGATTACTCAAAGTGTATGTATGAATCCATCGGTGATAAATTCCCTGTAATAGTCAAGTTCAAGTCAGAAAAAGGATGAATCCTCCATAGCATGTTAATGACGGTAGGATATGCCTGCAAGATAATGGTTATGATCTTAGTTTGTGATATCGAAAGACAGGAGGGTCATATGAATAAAATGGGTCCGACTGCAAGCCAGAAGAAG
>JACEIK010007180.1:33150-45065 GCA_018107945.1 Datura stramonium
CCTTCAATTTGATATCCGCGTTGAAACCCGACAAAATTCACTTACTTATGTGTTAAATTATTTTTAAAAATAATCATTTTTTGGGTTTGTAACATGAAAAATGACAATTAACTAATTGGGGTTGAAATGAAGCAAAATTATTTTTGTGAGAAGAAAAAGAGCTGAATTATTTTTAAAAAATGATTTTACGTATAAGTAAGTGAATTTCATCAAGCTTCAATGTGGATATCAGACGTCGGGTGTGAAATAAAAAAAAGTGAATTTAATGTTAATTTTAACGGTAGTATAGGTGATTTATGTTAATTAAGACTATATGCACCCAAATTTTGAAAACTTAAAGAAGAAATGATGCTCACGTTATATATGAGGGACAATATGTATTCAACTTTTGCAAACTTAAAAGGGATAAATGATGCTCATAGTTATATTTGAAGGACAAAATTAGACTTACCCCTAAAATAAGAGATAATCTTAACTAAGAACTCAAATTTTAATGATCATTCATAAAATTAAGGGATATTTACTCATATGTACATCCCAAACAAACAGTTTACATTTTACAATGAACATAACCCAATTAATTTTTACATCTAGAATAACCAACATATGTTTATATTGAGTTTCACGAAGCCAAATCTATTTTAATGTTTAAAAAAAAAAAAAAACCTTTTCTCCCAATTTATAGTAGAAATCTCTTAATTTTTCTACTTTTTGTTTTTTAAATCTGTATAACATGATGTATAAAAGTGTTGATACACTATTATATGCTACATATATATTATATATACACTATATACATATACACTGTATAAGTATGTATAGATATTGTATAACTATGCATAAACCATGTATCCACACTGTTATACACAAACTACTAGAAATAGAAAATTTTTTCACCGCAAATAATGAGATATTTGTGTTATAAAACATGATTTTCCCACCAATTTTTCGGTGGTAAAACGCATTGTGGAAAATAAATTCTCGTTGAAGTAGTGAAAAACTTCATTATTTTTTCATGTACAAACATTTTTTTTTTCCCGCCGATATCCCTGGAAATAACCACTTAATAAAGACTATAGGACAATCAGATGACAATGTACTCCCTTCCCGGCCATACAACTTAAACAATTTATTATGCAAGTTTACTTTTCTTTAGGATTGAAGTTTGTCTAAATTGAATTATGACACCAACTTATGCAGTTGCGTACATCACAGAGAAGAAGATAATAACAGCTTCCTCATCTCCCCTCCTACTGAAATAATTGAGATATATAAAAGACTATATTTTTTCAGTGGCCCAGATGAGTTTACTGTTAAATTCTTTTAGACATGCTCCTGACTTATATGTCACTAGCTAAGATTATGAATGCTTTCTTTTATGGTGTTGAGTTTCCAAGATACTTCACACATACTTATGTATTTATGAATCTCTCATCAACACTTGACGATATTCGACCTATAAAAAGCATCCTTTTAGCTCATGAAATTTTGCAAGATATTGGTAAACAAAATGACGATGGAAATAAGCTTGACATGTCAAAGGCTCATGATAGAATTTTTTGGTCATTTCTCTGCAAAATCATGAGAAAAGATAAATATGATCTACATACATATCTCAACGTACAATTGGTACTTCTTGGTAATTAATGGATGTACACAATCCTTCTGACTTCATATGCCTTTTCTCTCTAGAAAACTCAATAGCATCTCTAGCATGGGAGGGTTCATTGACTTTCATATGAACAAGAAATACCCAAATAAGTCACTTGGTCTTTGCAGATGACTTAATATATATATATNATGATAACAGAAGATCTCTAAACCTCATAATGGATGCTATGACCTCTTCCTACTCTCAACTTGAATCTATTAAAAGAGTAAAACAATCCACTGACATCTTCCCATTATTAAATACCTAGGTAGCCCACAGTACATTGAGAAGAAGAAGATGAGATGATGAGTAAGGTGTTAAATAAGATCAATGGTCACAAGTCAAAACTTTTATACACCAGTGGAAGAGATGTGATAAAGAGGCATGTTCTATTAATCCTTCCTACTCATATGTCGGCTGCTATACACTATCATAGGCCACCTGAAAAAGCTGATTACCAAATCTTTTGGGGTGGTTACTCAAAGGGTAACTTCAAAAAAAGTCTTAACATATTTGCAATGTCTTTATTGCAAAACAGTGGTGGTGCCTTAAGAATCAGTATTTTAAAAGGTACTTCGGGGCGACCCGCAGTAAAAACGCACCAAGGCAATCTATTGGGGCGAAAGTATCATGAGTTTTTCGGTATGAAAATATAAACAGTTCAATTCCAGCAAGTTTCAAATTCAAAAATTTCTTAGAATTGATCAAACTTTTTCGATCCATAAGTCCCATCAGTCTGGGCGTACACTTAGGTGGTGGATGAGTTTTTATTTTAGGACGTATGCCCAAAAATATTCTCCTTATTAAAATTAAAACTAAAATTGCTAAACAACTCCTTAAATTAATACCAAAAAAACATAAAATTTAACTTGTTAATAAATTTAAGAAATTAAAAAATTTAAAAATCTAAATATTTTTTATTCTTAGCCCTAATTTTTATTTTTTCTTTTCGTCTTTCACTGGTAAAAAGGAAAATGATCAACATGCAAACTACAAAATAAAAACGCATCATCCTCCATCACTTGCTTTGGTTTGGTACTTCTGATTGTAGATTCCTTCTTCACGTTTCTTATTTTATAAGTTAATTTATAAATTTCTACTCAATTTTCTAAAAAGTCTAATTACTTTTGAGAAGAGCAATTCTTTATATTTTTAATCAATTGTTGATTTTGGTCAACATTTTAAGATGAAGTAGTTCTACGTACATTTTCACTCATGTTAGATTATATTTTTTGATCTTCTAAAATTTCTATACAATTTTTTTTTTTGGTTATTCATTTTATTAATTTATAAATTTTTAAAATTAAAGACTCACGAAACTTAGCCCCAGCGCCTAGAGGCTTACACTTCACTTGGTATCAGATAATATACCTCACTCGCAGTCCGTGTGGCCGTGCCTTTTAAAACACTGCTTAGAACTAGCAACTCCCCCTGAAAAACCTGCTGCCAAAGGTCCCATCCAGTGTCTTAAAAGGGCCAACCAGACTAGTCCCAGTCTTGACATGCTATGAAAAAAAAATCAAACTCAGAGTGGATGAACACATCATTTGAAGAATAGGAAAAGAAAATATCTTTCTTTGGTATAATAGTTGAACCACCCTAGACTCCCTTGGAAACTGTTTAGACAGAGAAAACAGAAAAACTGAATAAATTTTAAAATATAGCACAAACTATTCCTTTCAGAATGAACTTCATTGTTTGGAGAGTTCTAAGAGACAAGATCCCTACAGATGCCAGAGTCTCTAGGTTTGGGATTACCATTTATTTCCAGTTGCTTTTATTGTGGTATTTTAGGAGCTGAAAGTCTGAAACCGTTGATCAACTCTTTTCCAATGGCTATTTTGCACAAGAATTATGAAGATCTCTATGTAGAACCCTTAGGATTGTTAATTCTAATATTATTTATAGACTAATCATATGATTAATTAGAAAAAATATACATGTAGTCAGAACAAAAAATAACCAAAAACGATCTAAGAAAAAAGTTGTAAAATAAAGAGAATAATGCTTTTGTCTCCAAAGACAGTAGGTCAGCGATTTTGTAGGAAGATGGATAAGAAGGGAGAAAACAAACAGTTTGAAATACTTCCATGGAGAAGGAATGCAGATAGCAAAAATTACAAACTATAAACAGTTTGAAATGATCATATTGCAGTTATACCATAGTATTAGCACACATATCTTGTTCTTGAGGGAGAAGAAAAACTTTATTTTTCTACATTAGTATATATTTTGTACACTTGGGACTAAATATGCTCTACACCTTGAAGCAGAGTAGCTATTGGGGTTATCTTCTTCCGCATGAACACTTGTCAGAGAGGTTAGCTACAACAAATCCAGCGAAGACCTTGAAAATGAAAGAAGCAAAATGGCTTTAATGAACTTGAGTTTTTGACATGTAATTTTTCTCAGTTTCTAAACATACATTTAACATGCATACTCCAAGCATGTCAAAGAGTAAAAGCTTTATTTCATGATTTCATCCAATCCAATAGAAACCAGACAACATGGGCCCCTAGTACTTCCAATTTTGAGTTTTTATTGATTTTTCCGCTTCTTTTCTTTTTAACATGAGATAGAAGGAAAGATGGTAAGTGGCTGGCCTCTGTAAGTTGGAGACCAGTACTTGTAGGTTGCAATTGGATTTTGTGACAAGCAAAAACTACAGGAAACTGTAAGTGAACTCTTGAAGCGATGTAGGGAATGACCGAGAGAAAAACCTGAATGCATCCAAGAATGTACACTGCAGAGTAACGACGACCATGAACTAGCATGTCAGCAATCATAGCAAGGGGTATGGTCAATGACATGCCCAGTGTCGCAACTAATGGCGTTGTCCATACTACTGAAAGGGCCCTGTTTCATATTTCCAGAAATTACCCGTGTTAATCTAAAAAAAGATATAGAGCAAAAGAAGATATCAAAGTAGACAAAAGAGATGGGCAGATTCTGGAAGAGTCTGGGCAACACAAAATTAAGGCAGTGATCTTCAAGGAGAGGAAAATATAATCCCATTTATCATTCAATATAGCAAAAGTAAGGACTCTGAACAGCCTGTCCCAGCTGATTGGTCTGCTTTCTTTGCAGTTTAATTTCATTTTGCCTCCACTATCATCTGATTAGCTGATGAGCTAAAGCTAAATGTGCAGAGAGGCAGGCTTGACCCCAGGAAATGTTTTTCCCAGTGTTACTCAATATGTATCGAGTAGTCGAGATGATAAACATTATATTAACCTAATCACCAAATGAAAAAGCTGTGATCTAACAAAAGATCCAAATGAGAATCATATTCTAGATTCTTTCTACGGGTTTATTGAAACCAGAAGCATCGTTTCTGACATAAGACATTGCCTGTCATTTTATAAGGGAGAAGGTCAAGGTTTGTGTTAATAGTGATACGTTCACAGAAAGGAGCAACTGGCAGATATCCTGATCAAGAGCCTTGAAAAGATTTGGCATGAATACCTTCCAGTGCTAGCTGGCTGTGAAGAATATCTTCCACCCTCTAACTTGAGGATTACTAAGTTGTGTGGAAGAAAAGAGAGCGGCATGAGGCCGGGTGAGCAACATGACAATCCATAGCTGGGTGTGATGTAAAAAACAGTTAATGAGCTTAGTTAAGTTAATTAGTTGGCTAGAAGCTGGTTTAGTTGATTAGCTAGTTAAGTTGCTATATACTAATTGTAACTAGAACTAGATGATGGAATGAACCATCTTTTAAATCTTTTTCCATTCAGTTGCAGGTACCAAATTTCTTCCCCTACTTCACTCGTCACTCAGTTACACCAACTCGAAATATCCATTGATGGACCTTTCTCAACAAGATTAATAGTATAGGAAGTCTTCCTGATTCTGACATAATAAAGAATCTTCATATTCAGGTAAATATTCCTTATTTAATTATTTATCTCATTTCAAATAGTTTAACTTATTTCTGGCATTGGCGCTCCTATAAAAGGAGCCATCTTGTATCTTGTTTACAATCAATTCAAAACAAGTTATCTGCTCTTAATTTTCACAAGGATAAGTGCTGGTACGTACCATAAGTAGTCAGAGAGAACACTCCCAATAAATCCATTCAGCAGCACAATCTCACCAACAGAAGCAGAGCTTGGGAAATCAAACTTAGGTTCCAACCCAACAGCATTTAATGGCCACACTGGGAAAAATAATTGGGTGTGATAAAATTCAGTAATGCACAATCAATTCTTTAAGGAAGACTGGAAGATATTCAAATTAAGGATGGAATATGGTATGACTGGTTGCATCACACTTGAATTCTGGAAGTTCTCTCCACTGGCTTACCAAGTATTTGTATTTCACTCATTATGGAAAAGATTGTCAGTGTTTCCTTTTCAAGATGCACGAAAATGTTTCATTCCCATGAAAGGAAGTTTTTCCTCCGTCATACATTGCTTTTGCAATATTATAGTACTTCCAAAATAGATGTTCCCACTTCCATACTTATAAAATATCAAACTCTGTAAGAAGTAAACTCTAACTTTGGACCAGCTTCCGATATATTATAAATTTCAACCTTCTGCCTTTAACTCTTCACAAATTCTTAAATTCATTCCAAGTCAAAACTAAGACGATGAAACTAGAATGGTGCTAGTATATGGAACACTATATCATCATGAACTACAATAATAAAACAACAGAGACAAACTTAGACCTAGAAGTCATAAAAGAACACATTTTCATCACAAAGAGAAGCATAAAGGAATCAACTCCAAACCTAAAAGTCCCAAAATAATCTAATGAAATAAGTTCCAAAATTTGAGCACTACCTAAAGAAAATCACCTTCCTTACAAGAGCAATTGCTTTACATTTTCTTAGATACCTGAAGAATTTAATCTCTGCGAATGGTTATCCTATATTTTCCCTCTTTATACCAGGGGTGTTTTTTGCATCCATCTCCCTTTCCAAACAAATTAAGAAGAAGAACAAGAACTGATCACCTTGTTCGATTCTTGTGTTTCTTGATTTAAATTGACTAATAAGAATGCTATTTTTTCTCTCTTTTTCTTTTTTCTTTTTTCAATTTTTTATAATAGTAGCACCTTGACTAATTCCACAGAATACCTGCAATCTCCCACCAGCACAGGTATCGGGTAACACTATCCACCAAGGCTTGGCCAGATGAAAAGAAATCACGTAGTGCTCTTTGCCTCCACTCACACCCCTGGGTGCAGAAAACTCTATTTTCTCTTGATAGGACAAAAAGTGAAAATAATGGGCAGCTTCTTTGAATACGAAAGAAAAATTAAGAAATTCATATTGTTCTTTCCAGGGGCACAAATTTTCAAAATGTCTATACCAAGCCACCAAAGGCCAAGCAAAGTGAATATTCCAATATATCCAAAGCACCTCTGCATATCTGCCTTTTCTCCTGATCCAGCAGATTTCTTGAGGAGCACTGAGTACATAAAGCAAACCATACACAGATCAAAATAAGAACTATAGAACTAGAATTATCATTATAAAATAGAAGTGAAAATTTCATCCCAAACCTGATAGATATCCTACCTGTAAACAAGCCATAACACACTGCTGAAAGAAGACCAAATACATCACCAATAACGGAATGCTTAGTAGTCCTGCCAGTAGCAATGAACCCACAAAAATGATGCACTAGATTTAGCCATAAAAAGTAGCAGGCGGAAGTAAATGAAAAATTACCAAATATTAGGACTCCGCACAAAATTGGAAAACCAATTATGTCCAGAACCAGACAGATTAGCCATGACCAGAAACATAATAAATATATGCTGGAGTTATTTGTCAAAGGAGCAGGTTAAACTGAACTTAAACACATCTTTATAAAACCAGAGAAAGAAAAGTTACTTTAAACACCCAAAGTGCTTCATAGTAGCAGCATTTAGTTGAAAGTCGATGCCAGAAATTTCTAACTGACAATAGAAGTAAGATTGTAATGTTCCATAAATCTTTTTACCCAGAGAATTCTCTGAGATCTTTTAAATGGTAAGCCTCCACTAAACATTCTGTTAGGTGCCACTCCTAAAGCGCCTTTGAGATCCTTTGACGCTTTGCATCGCGTCCTTCTTCATTATTTAGTTTTTTGTTCTGGGTTTAACTGCCCAGTTTCAAATCTATCCTACATTATTTACTTCCAGCCATACTTAAGCTCTTGCTCTCTGCTTTTCTATTAAATAAGTCTAATAGTAGAGAGACTTTCAGAATTGTATATATATCCTGCGCTTAAACTGCATGTATCATTTTAAGCCACTTATTGGAACATTTTCACATCTTTTTGTTTTTAGAAATTTCCATTAGGGTAACTTTTGAAATTTCTCCAATGTCCATTGAAACGAAACGAAATAAGTAATACACAAGCACAACTTTTGCAATAATAACACAGAGTTATCATCATCTAGTGGCAGAACAACATATTGCGGTAGTGAAGAACTTAAGATGCTACGCCTATATGCTAAACAGGTAATTACTTACCTGCACTTGGTGTTTACACCAACCTATGTTAACTTACTATAGTTAAGTGATTTAATGAGGTGAGAATGCATATTAATTAACCACGGATAGTGCTAGAAGTCTATGTCAAAACACATCATGCATCTACATTGTGCACTAGATGAAAATGAATATGAGATAGAAACCTTCTTGAATAGGCTCTGATTCAACTTTCATCACCATGTAATCCTAAGAGTCTTTGTTAAGGAACAATTAAGTCCTCATAAAGAATCTGACACCAGTATGGATAGCATTTTCCAGCATAGAATATCTTAAAAGAATGTTGGACAGTTTGCATAGTAATGGTGGTTGGTCTGGAAAATCTGAAGAAAATAACAAGCTAAAGCGTTGACATAGATAAACAGATGATTATTTAAAACTTACACAGATACACTCAGTATTTCATCAGGAGCCCATGTCTTTCCAAGGGTAGTCAGTGCTGCACCACTCATACTGATTATAACAGCAATCATCTTTGCAATATTTATTGAATCCTGGCCAAGGAGTGCTCCAAAAAGAAGTGTAAAAAGCCCTGATGTAGAGGTCAAAATAGTAGTGCTAGCCACACTTGTATTTGCCAGTGCAGAGTTGGAAAAATACTGCAAACCATAAAGCAATTAAGTTGGACATGCAAGTACCAACTACATAACTCATCGATCAAAGACAGAATAGGACAAATAACAGTCAGTCACCTAGATAAGGAAAGAATATAGCAAGCAACAGCCAGTGATCTAGATACATTACACATTCCTTTAAGGCAAGCATGGTCATTTTGATCCATAATCAATCAACTCAAATGATGACAACTTGACTGCATCAGTAATTGCATAAACTATCTTCCAGTTCTCGCCCATTATACATTTTCAAGAAATGATTAAGGAAATGTCGATTGCGAAATCCTAAATTCGGAGAAAATGAGTTCTCCATATTCGTGATCTTTCTTTTTTTATTTTACAAGTAAAGAAATGGACATTTTGAGCAAGCAACAGACATTTGTTTTTGTTTTTAAATCCAGGACGCAGTAAAAAGCTAGTACATGGTTAAATAAATGTCCATGAATCTTGAAGCAAAATCAATTAAGGATTGTTTGGTGAAAGCATATCTCAACCAAAACACATTTATCACATTTACCAGCTTTGTTTTTTCCCCGTTTTGCTCACTATTTTGTTTTGTTTTTCTTAGAGGAGAGAGTGGAGATATAAACAGAAATGTTTGATACAAGTACTGAAAGCAGTATATTCTTCAACATAAATGAGTTAGATGATTTTAGACAGAAACAATTACCTCTGTTGCAAACCATATGGGAGCAAGATACAAGCTACATTTGACAAGGTCCCATGAGTTGTGTTCATAGCTCTCTTCAAGAAAGTGGAACTCATCTTTATGGTTGATATCAACCAATGGAAAGCCTTCTTCTGGGTCGATGTAATCCAAGTCTGCTATAAAATCATCCTCCAAAGCTCCTTCAGGATGATTGTGCATGTCATTGAGTTTAAGTGGCACATCTAGAACTGATGAGTTGAAGAGAAGATTTTCAGTGTACAGCTTCTTCAAGGAACTCTGTTCTAATAAACTGCCTAACCAATCTTTACAAGCTGCTATAGGCAGGAAGATTGCCATAAGAGAGATCCCCAGATATGTAACAGCAAAAGGTTGTTTGTACTCTACAAAGATTTTCTGCAGGACATAAATGGTCTTATCTTAGTATCTCCTGTCCAAAAACTTCTGCATCATATGATTGAGAAACTTTGAAATTGAGAGAAACAAATGGCAACTGAAACTAGTGACGGCAATTTTTTTTGGTTTAGATAATAAAAGATCAGCACCTTCAGCATAGGAACTACAACACAATGAAACAGACATTCTAAGTTCCCTTTTTGCAGTTTCTCTAAGCATTTCTTTACCAATAATCCCAAAGTAATTGTTGTTAAGGTGCCATAAAAATTTACAATACAGACATGTAACAGAGACATGATTCATATAACAAAACGCTGGTCTCAAACCATCTCGTAGAAAAGCATGTGCCCGGAAAATAAAGTATCTCATGTGACAAAGAATAGTTAGCATAGGCACAAGTTAAATACGATATGCATAGACGACGTGACATCCTTGATCAATCCAAATGAGAATAAATAAGCATATGATATTAGATGAATGCAATCAACACACTTTGTGGTAATACAGTGGGTATCATCAATCAATGGCTTTGCATTCAAACAGTTATTCTGTTTCAGACTTTGTGTGAAGGCAAAAGTTTAAAACAAAACAAAGATGGAAAATGGTTGACGCTAACTTGCCTCAATGTACTCTCATATATCAGTCTAAACATCACAATAGTGCATAATAAATTTGTTGCTTCTCATTTCTTTCCCAGCAATTGACAGCAGATAAAGATAAAAATAAGATAATGCGCCAACAGAAACCGAAATAAGGTATATAAAATCTGAAAGCTGACAGCCAATCAAATGATATCCTTTTAATGTATAAATGCAACCGGTAATCTACAGGCAGTATTATTCATAAGACCTTGTATGATGATGATTGCACTGACAAAAAATAATTCTACACAATGCTACTACCTGAAATAGGACAGCTATTCACATGACTTTGCCTGATTATAACTAAGAGCATTTCCAGAATGTTGGGGCCAATCTTTTTGTCACTTCTTTACCTCAATATATTCCTAGTCAAAATACTATCCAGCCTCTACAAGCCATCAGTCAACTTTTCCAACTTCATACTCCACCCCAGTCAATCCCAGTACTTTGGCTCATTCACTATGATTTTTTACTCAAATCATACTCCTCCATACAATTTAAGGAGGTTCTTGACTATAGAAACAAAAATTTTCCACCGCTAGCAATATATGGGGCCAAATTTCAATGCAAAGGCTTACCTTTCTCTATCGGGTAATCACATTTCTGCATGACTTAATGAACCAGACTACAACAACAATATAGGCACTTGGTCCCACAAGTGGAGTTTGGGGAGGGTAGCATGTACCAGACCTTACCCCTACATCTGTGAACCAGACTACATGTTTCCATAATGTTCTTCATGTTAGAACTAAATTAGGAAAAAGAAAAGGAATTTTGAGGTTATAATATCAGCTTTATATTTTCCAATTCAGAAGTTGGATGGCACTTTTGAGCAATTAAACTTAGTGTATATATTCCCTCTACTTGTATCAATCTTTTCCCATATCTGATTGCCGCAAAAGCGAGGAAAAAAACAGATTGGCATTCAGCAAAGACAAGAAACAAGCAGTCCACAAAATAAACCAATAATATACTACTGTATTTGATAATCCCAGAAAGCAGCAAGAACCACCAAAAAGAAAATTACAAAGAGAATGTAAATCAGAAGGCTTACCTGAGTAACCTCAGCAGAAGAAACCCATATGAACACAAAAGCTCCTATGAGCCCCAATCCAGCATTGTATCTCCAAACCATATCTTAGAAGCACAATTAGAAAAACTCAGTACCAAAAAAGCAACAATTTTAGAAAAATGGGTGCTCTGAATTAGACAATTTCTTGAGAGACTCCACGTTCGTGGTGCTTTTCTTTGGTTCGTAAAAGGGGGAGAAAAGAGTTGGAGTTCAAACGCATTTGTATTGAAGTCGGCAAGTTGACTGGCATTTCCAAGAAAAGCTTAAACGTGAATAATGCCTTTCTTGTTGACATGTAATTCATATGTTTCAGTAACGTACGGGGAGTGACAAGTCGTTAGCTAACACACTGTTTCTGTTTGAATGGTTGTTACTTACTCATAA
>JACEIK010007180.1:53133-68190 GCA_018107945.1 Datura stramonium
GTCAATATTTTATATTATCCAGGGAAGGCCAATGTTGTAGCAGATGCCCTTAGCCACAAATCTATAGGGAGTTTGGCATACCTGAAGCTAGGACAGCGGAAACTGGCCCGAGAATTGCATCAGTTAGCCAATTTTTCCATCGTATAGTAGACTCGGGAGACAGTGGGGCAGTGATCCAGAATACTACAGTATCATCATTGGTTTTAGAGGTGAAAGAACGACAGTATGAAGACCCTAACCTAGTTCAGCTCAGAGATAAGGCTCAGCAAGGAGAAGTAACAGATTTCAAGGTAACCGAAGATGGAGTTTTGAGATATAGGGGTCGCCTCTGTGTTCCAAATGCGTCAGGACTTTGCCAGCAAATTATGGGTGAGATACATTATTCCCGTTATTCTCTTCATCCAGGTTCAACAAAGATGTATCATGATATAAAAGAAATTTACTGGTGGCCAGGGATGAAAAAGGAGGTAGCAGAATTTGTAGCACAACGTCCTAATTGCCAACAGGTGAAGGCTGAACATCAAAAACCCAGCGGATTGACACAGGAAATAGCAGTACCTATGTGGAAATGGGAGGCAATCAATATGGATTTTGTAACAAGTTTACCTCGTACCAGGGGTAAATTTGATTCTATCTGGGTGATTGTCGACAGGTTGATGAAGTCAGCCCATTTTCTACCAGTTAGGGCTACCTTCTCAGCCGAAGACTATGCTGAACTGTATATCAGAGAGATAGTTTGATTACATGGTGTTCCGATATTAATTATTTCTAACAGAGGGGCGCAGTTCACAGCTAAATTTTGGCAATCCTTCCAGAAGGGTTTGGGAACACAGGTTAATCTGAATACCTCCTTCCATCCTCAAACAGACGGGCAGGAAGAACGTACGATTCAGACACTCGAAGATATGTTACAGGTGTGCGTGCTAGACTTCAGGGGCAACTGGGATGAGCACTTGCCGCTTATTGAATTTGTTTACAATAAAAGTTACCATTTAGTAATCAAGATGGCACCTTATGAGGCCTTATATGGGTGGAAATGCAGGTCCCTGGTTGGTTGGTTCGAGGTAGGAGAATCAGGATTAATTGGGCCAGATATAGTCCATCAGTCAGAAGAGAAGGTGAAGCTCATCAGAGAATGCCTGTTGACGGCTCAGAGCCACCAGAAATCGTATGCTGATGTACGACGTAGGAACTTGGAGTTTGAAGTAGGTGATTGGGTGTTCCTAAAAGTTTCACCGATGAAGGGCGTGATGAGATTTGGTAAGAAGGGCAAGCTCAGCCCGAGGTTATTGGACCGTATCAAATCCTCAGGAGAATAGGCCAGGTGGCATATGAGCTAGATCTTCCTTCAGAATTAGAATCTGTTCACCCAGTATTTCATGTGTCGATGCTACAAAAATGCATAGGAGATCCATCCCGAATTGTGCTAGTCGAGGATGTCCAAGTCACTGAATAATTAACCTATGAAGAGGTTCCAATAGCCATATTAAATCGACAGGTTCGCAGGTTGAGAACTAAGGATGTCACTTCTGTTAAAGTATTATGGAGGAACAAGAATAGAGAAGAGATGACTTGGGAAGCTGAAGACGATATGAGATCTAGATATCCTTACTTGTTCCAGGCTTAGTTCAGATCATGCAGTTAAGGTACATTTATTGATTCAGTTGTTGTTTCATGATTTGTGTTATATATATCTTGCGCAGTTGACTCTAGCCTTGTTGCGAAATAGTTGCTATAGTGTTATGTAAAGTACATGTGTTGTACTTTTCTGCATTTCAGGGTTTCCAGATAGTCCATATTACAGGGAAAACTCTGCCAAATTTTTTTCGAAATTATAGTTAAAAGAGTTAGACTCCCGTGAGCCAAAGTGACATTCGAGGACGAATGTTCCTAAGGGGGGAGGATGTTACACCCCATAAGTTTTTAATGTTTAGTTGGACTACACAAACATTAGTTAAGAGTTTTAGAATACAACACGTTCGAGAAAGGGCCCGAAAAGAGGTCGAACGAGCACGGAGTCCGGACCACGCGGGAAAAGGCCGGACTAGCTGCCCAAAGAGGCAACGTGGCATGGACCCTCCCTGGCGCGTTGGGCTTTATGGAACGGCCCAGAATTAGCGCGTTGGGAAACGTGGCACGGATCCAAACTTGTTACAAAACTGGGGGAGAGTGCAACTGGCTCTCGATGCGTAATTGACTGGGAAGTTGCCTATACGTCGTCTATAACTATAACACTTAGGCCGTCCAGGCCACCTGACACAATCAACTAGAGTAAATATCTGGACCCATAAGGTCTCAACTACAACAATTAAACAACTGAAATACAGACTAGGCCACAGACTAAATAACACTATATATACTAAGTGCACGAAGCCTCTAAAGAGTAAACTGAAATTGATGGTCGAAACAAGGCTCTGAGCTAATCATAACTATAACTCAAAACTCACACTGAAATAACTAAGCCCTATCTCCAGAAATAAAGGGGTATACCAAAACATCCGCTGATCTCATGAACCGCTATTGTAACTAGGAATCTCGGCCTCTACCTACACCTTCGATACGAACGTAGGTCCCCAGGCGAAGGGACATCAATACAAATGAAATGTACTAGTATGTAAGGCTTAAATTATAAACATATAAAATAAGAAAGATAATTGAGCTAGAAAGAAGGGATAGTAACAACCTACAATCCTAGAAATTGAAGCCTGACAATAACTCAATACTGAGGTGCAAATGCAATCAAGTAATGCACAAGAAAAGGCTATAACTGTAGTACCGATAGCCAGTCGATCATAAAGTCCATGTAAAGTCCATCCAACCAGTGTACCACACAGGTAAAATCCGTCTAGCTGGTGTACTACACCGGGATGAAGTCCATTCAGTCGATGTACCACACCGAGATAAGTCAATAGTCTCAATCATAATAAGAAATGAAGCCAATAGGGCTTACACTGAGTCAGTCTAGCATACATAGCATAGAAATGATAAATTTCTAAATCTGTGGCCTGAATAGGCTTCTTTTGTAGCACATTACTGCAATGAGCACACATAACCTATAAAGCGATCAAATAACACTTAAATGCATGTATTCAAAACTCGTATAAATCATAAGAAGGTGCGGACGACACAAAAGTTTCAATAAGATGTATAGACTAAGTTTGAAGGGACATTAGAGCTTGTAAGCTTGGTAACTTGTCGTTCGACTTAAGGGAGAGAAATTAGAAAGTCTTCCCTCGGACTCACATATTTCATAACATATACATGAAAAGGTAGACAACCATGTTAAGGCATTTTTGTTTTGATAACCTCATTTTTCCTTACTAGGCTTAACATTGTTTCTATAACTTAGGTCTGCTCATGCGTTATCGTCTTAGCTCTTTTACCATTTTCGTTTAGAAAGATTATTAGAATGTGAATACTTGAAACTCCTTTCCTTAGCACCATGCGTTTCAACATAAATTAGGAACGTGAAAGCGTAGCTTAAGAATTCAAAAGTTGGAGCCTTTTAGCTTAGATATTCACAAGAAATTCTCTAAGGACTGTCGTACAGGCAAATAAAAACTTATGGTTGTAATTCAGGCAATGTTAGAATAACTTACACAACTTTGGTACTAACTGCGGAGCCTAAGAAATCTTAACATTATTATAAATAGCTTAGAAGTTTTTAGGATTAACCTGTTAAGACTTGAAAGATAATTCAATACTTAGAATAATTAACTTAATGCAATCGTCTAATAAAATTGGAGAACTTCTCTTTTTAACTAGAGTTACTATTTCATAGATGTTCCACTCTAATTAATTCATAAAAGGCATTACTTAATATTTTAATATGTCGTTTTATAACCAAACGTACTTAACAACCTTGCCTAACTTTCTTACTAGGCGTCTCGAGGACATATGGTTCATCTTACTGATCATTTACTTACTTAACTTGGTCACCATCACAAGTATTACCATTTTAATTTTACATCCTTTAGTTCTAGTTATCGTACTTAGCTTGACTTCCGTTTTAATTACAATATGTCATTCTATACTTGAACCTTTAATCTCGTTTTAATCATTTCATTAAACTTCAAATGTACGTACCTTACTACCGATTAACCACTTTATGTCATATTTGAATTTTACTAAATATCGTTTGAGGTCGCTTGGAATTAATTATAGATAAGAGCAAGTGATTTACGTGTTATCCTAAAAAGGTCTAGTGTTTATTTTATCTTCTCTGAGTTATTAACATCTCAACTTCTCTACTTCAGACTTAGCTTACCCACAAATATATAAATTTCAAAGAGCATGCAATGTGTCTATTTAATGTCTTAGCGATTCTCAGGAGGTTTAGATTGTACAAGAGTTCTAGTAAACTCACAGTGACATTTTGAAGACAACTCTTACCGTCTTAGCGTGTAACTTGAACGTAAGTATGAACGTGTGTGTGTGTGTGTGTGTGTAGTTTCGTATAACCTGTTAACCTTAAAAAATGTATATAATCTGCCATAAAGACGGTTTGCTTGTTCCAACCACTTTTATCTATTTAAGCTTAATGCCAAATATTTCTAACTCTTTTTGGAAGAATCATACATGTGTCAATATGATTATGGAAGCATAGGAATATTGGTCCTTTCAATGATACGTTTTTGTGCTTGAAAAATGAGGGTGGGACCTCCTTGACATATGTTATTCCGGCGAGTTTCTTTAGTTGATTTTTCCTCCAATCAACCAATGCTTGGCCCTTTTCAATTCTTTGATGTTACAACTATAAAACAAGGCTATTTTAAGCTAATTTATTCAGCCAAAATTTCACACCAATAGTAGCCACAACACAATCAAATAACACGTTTCAACATTTTGTTCTAGTTTATTTCCATAACTTTTAAGGGAAAGTGGAAGGGAGAACTTACCTAGATTTTATTGTGAAAAATTTCCTCCATAAAAGGGGTGTATTTTTAGCAAAATACAGTTGTATCAACCTCCAAATATGGGCAGAAACTTCACCCAATAACACACCAAAAATGAGAAAAAAATCAACTTCAACTTCTAATTTTAGCCAAAGAATTCTTGCAAGTTTAATAGCTAGAAATGCTTACCATATTCTTGCCTTCATCTATTACTAAGATGGAATATCTTGGCAGCTTAATATTGCTCCAATGCAACAACTTCACTGCCCAAAATAAGACAGTAACGTTCAGCAAAAAGTTTAGTTTATGCATGGCAAAAGGGGGCATTGGAATGGTCTTAGCTCCTGAATATTCAGACAATAAAAGAAAAACGGAATGGTCTTAGCTCCTGAATATTCCAATTTCTAGTTTTTGGCTAAGTTTTAAGTACGTTTAATAACTATAAACTCTTATCTTTTGCTTATACTCAACTCCTAATAAGATGGAGTATATATAACTTGATCTCACTCCAAAAATGCAACAACAAGTCTGCCAAAACGCAGCAAAACAGCCAACAACACACTACACATAATCTTGCAAATAGTCTTTTTCACTTAGTTTGTGTTTTGGTTGAGCTTGTCCTGATGTTTTCCTCTTGCTTCTCCTTGGTTTTTTTGTTGGAAAATACAGAGAATATGTCTTTAAGCAAGCAGATCCTTTAGAGTTAAAGATGAAATGAAATTTAGCACTTTAACACTTAATATATAAGGGGTGGGGCGGTGCAGGTCTTTAAGGCAGTGGCTACATCACCTACTTAATAGTGCCTCGGTAAAATAACTATAATATTTTACTCCGAACTTTAATTGATGAGTGATTTATTCTGAAAACTACACTCAAATATCTTTAATTTGATATGTTGTAGGACTTCTAACTCATTATATATTGAGAGATATGATTGTTTAAAACTGACCGTTACTTGTAAACTTCACATACTCTTCGTTTTTCCCTTGGTACATGTTTTCCTCCTCACCTACAACCAACATACAATACTTCCATTAATATGACCTATAAAAGTCAAATAATCCTTAAAATTTTTTTGAGGTGTAACATCCTCCCCTCCTTAAAAATATTCGTCCTCGAATGAGGGTTATATCTCGGTAGGTGTAACTTTAGCCATACCACCTTTAGCTTTGCTTTGCCTTTTATCATAAATAGACATTCCATATTTTTGTAAACACATCATTCGCTGTCGCCGTTTCATATCAAACCGTACTTATTCAACTCAATCTATTTTTCTGGTGGGAGATAGGTGTGATTTAGCAATATATAATCGGAAATGTTTTTAACCATAAGCAAATATATATACTACCACGGGAGCAATGATTAACTCCAAAACAACTTTTCCATCCATACTTTAGGTATCACCACAGAGAGAAATGATAATCACAATATAACCACTTAAGATATAGGATAGAGCTGCTCTTTTACCCTTGCTTTTTCCACGACCTGCTATTGGCTTTTTTGATAATGGGAACTAAAGTTTGATCTAGCAACAAAAAAGGGATTGAATCTTTAGGAGAGACTAAATGTTTGGCTAGCCGGGGCCTTGAAACACTATAAGGGGCTTTAAATGATCCTGTCAACTTAGTCTCCTTACTTTGTTCTACTGCTCTGTCGGTACTTATGAATCATATCTTCTGTCTTTTGAGCAAATGCTTGCATCCAAGCAATAATCATATCTATCTGGGTAGACACCCCTAGATACTCTTGAACCAGATAGGGTCCTAAACTTGATATAAATCGATGGACTTTATAGCTCATATTTCACACCATATCTGGAGCATATCAGGCCAAAGAATTAAACTTGAGGTTATATTTGCGAACACTCCTGCTGCCCAGCTCTAGCTGCAAAAATTGATCAGCTCGAACCTATTAAAGTTCCCACGTCCAGTACTGATCAATAAAGGCTTGGGAATTTAGGCTCAAAACTCATGGGCCCTAGATCTCTCAGAAGTATATCCCCTAGACCGTATTATTAATTTTAACTGCTGAATTTGAGTTGCTGCCACTCGGGTTAATATTTGAAATACTTTCTCAAAATCTCATCCCTTTGGTACACCTGAAGGTATAGCAAATGCTGAAGGATGGACATCTCTATCTCCTCCTAGCTTTATCAGAACTGGGACAACAGGAGGGGCTAACTCCCTTTCCCACACTGGCTTCGACAGGAACTTGAAAGAACTATGGTACGGGAAGTGGGAAACTCGCTTCGAGCCTCTAATCTATTTCTCTAATAGACAGGAGAACGACTGGGACCCTATCCAATATCACTACTAATAAATTCTCGTATCCATTTTCCTTATTGAAGGAAAATTCTAAAATATAGACATGATTTAGATTTCAAACATCACTTACATCTTTGCTCTATAACACGATCTATTAATGAACAAAGTGAAACAACTCCTAAATGCTCTGTAACCTCCTGATTATACGTATGGTGCACAATAAACCCGTAAGCAAGGCCTATCTAGACACAACTTGTGGACTCCCTGAGATACGACTTCGCTCTGATACCAAGTTTGTTAAGCATCAAAATTGGGGAAGGGCGCGACTGGCTCCCAATGCCTGATTGAATGGCGAACCGGCTATACGTCATTTATAACTGTAACACTTAGACAGTCCAGGACACCCAGCACAATCAACTAGATTAAATATCTAGACCCATAAGATCTCAACTACAACAATTAAATAACTAAAATGATGACTAGGCCACATATTGAATAACACTGTACATACTAAGTTCATGAAGCCTCTAAAGAGTAAACCGAAACTGATGGTTGGAATAGTGCTCCGACCTACCTATAACTATAATTCAAAACTCACGTTGAAATAACTAAGCCCTAGATCCAAGAAGAAAGAAGCATACCAACACATCTGTTGATCTAACGAACTGCTATTGCAACTAGCAATCTCGGCCTCTACTTGCACCTGCGGCATGAATACAGGTTCCCAGGTGAAGGAACGTTAGTACAAATGTAATGTACTGATATGTAATGTTGAAAATATAAACATATAAGATAACAATGATAACTTAGCTAGAAAGAAGGGATAGTAACAACCTGAAATCCTAGAAACTGAAACCTGACAATAACTCAATATTGAGGTGCAAATGCAATCAAGTAATGCACAATAAAAGGCTATAACTGTAGTGCCAGCATCTACCTGATCATAAAGTTCATATAAAGTCCATATATAGTCCATCCAGTCGGTATACCATACCAGGATAAAATTCATGCAGCTGGTGTACCACACCAGGGTAAAATTCATCCAGACGGTGTACCACACCAGGGTAAAGTCCGTCCAACCGGTGTACCACATCGGGGTAAGTCAATAGTATCAATCATAATCATAAATGAAGCCAATAGGGCTTACACTGAGTCAATCTAGCACACATAACGTAGAAGTGATAAATTTATAAATCTGTGGCCTAAATAAGCCTCTTTCATAACACATAACTACAATTGAGCACACATAACATGCAAAGCGAGAAAATAGCACTTAAATGCATGTATTCAAGACTCATATAAATTATAAGAAGGTGCAGATGACACAAGAGTTTTAATAAGATATATAGACTAAGTTTAAAGGGCATTAGAGCTCGTAAGCTCGGTAACTTGTCGTTCGGCTTAAGGGAGAGGAATTAAAAAGTTTTCCTTGGCCTCACATATTTCATAACATATACGTTGGTGTCGCCCAAGCGCATGGGTTCATCAAGTAATATAGGATTGGAAGTCCTGGTTATCGATCCCTCAGAGACTTGTTAGTTTAATCGTTTAAGGATATTTATTATTTCGCTATTATGTCAAACAGTTGAAATGGAAAATTATTTGGGGAAATTAAATACTAAAAATTTTAATTATAAAAATAACCAAAGACAATTGAAAATTTTGTTTTGCTTTAGATGATGATGAAAATCTAGGGAAATGACACTTTTCAGTTTCAGGTTGAGTTTTTAAGACGTGATTACACTAGAACGATTCTTCCTATGGTTGCTAGTTGCAAGTTATTATTCCATTCCTTTCCACTCTCCCAAGCATCAAAGAACTATCTCGTGAACTTTAACGGTTATATCCCTATGGCCGCAGGAGAAATATGAAATAACGGTTATGCCTATTTGTATTTCAACTAAACAGGGTTCAAGAGTATATTTTTATCCTCAACAACAACTTCTATCCTCTCACCAATGGGTTCAAGGGTCTTTGAATTCCTGTTTTATATTTACCTTTAACTTTTTTGATTCCCTTTTCCAAGTTCAATCAAAAGCCAACAGATTTACTTATAAGGTGATCAGTCTCATAAAAAAATAAGCAATTAAAATAAGTAAATATAAACAACCATAATTGAAGAATCGAAACTAGTATAAAATCAGTCTATCAAACATCAACCATCCACCATGGCCAAAACCCTAGAGTATAAGTTTAGCGACTCATAGACAAGTGGAAAAACAAAGACTTAATCATCATCATTCAAAATAAAATAAAGAAGAAAAGAAGAAACCTAGTGTAGAACTTGTCTCCTCTTCCAAACGGCTTACAACCCTTACAAAATGATATACGAAATATGGAAGTGATCAAAAGATGATTAACAAACGACCTAGAGGCTATATATAGTTGAGTCTTCAAATGATGCTTCTCCCCTCCGATACTTAGCTTTAAAATCAGCATCTTCTGCTCTGAAATGTCCCTGGCACGCTGCCCCACCTATAGCCCCAAGTTGGGCTCAAGTTTTCTCTGAAGTTTGGCTCCGGGCATGCCGCACCATCCATCTCACCAAGGAGTTAGCCAAATTTACACTCTTCTAGATCATCCAGGTGCCCCGCATTAGTCAAATTTCTTGGCTTTAGAACTCACCCGGCGTGCCGCCCCCTCCATAGCACCAGAATATTGTGAAATTTCTCTAAGTCCAAAATGTTTCTGGGGCTCTGCGCCTCTGATCTCACCAAAGTGTTGAATGAAACATCTCTAAAGTTTAGGACCTGGCGCGGGGTGCTAGCCATAGCCCCAAATTTGCTACACATTTCTCTTAAGTTTCGAACCTGGTGCGGGGCACAAGCCATAGCCCTAAATCCTTCTTCTCAGCTTCTCAAATCTTCACACCTTGGGCTAATTTGTGTCATTTTTCCTTGATTTCCTACTCAAAACATCTCAAATCATTTGTTAGAATACAAAACATATAAATATATGAATTTATGCATTTCATAAGGATTATGAACTAAAAATAAGGTAAAAGATGGGAAAAAATATGACAAATTGGTATAGAAATATATCTAGCACCACCACCCCACACTTAAACCACTGTTCGTCCTCGAAAACTCCTAATAGACACATAAACTCATCTTTCACCATCACACTTGGTACCTCTATCAATTCATACTCAACCAACTAGCATAGAGCATAAATCATGTGGTTCATACAACAATTCTCATCAAGCACATATAAAGGTTTCACAATCAAGACGACACAACCTCTATAATTGACTCATCCTTTCAAAATATAGGGCCAACATGATTAAGTATGAGATATGCAACAAATAGTACACCAACTTAGACATCTTATGCCCCTCACTTTTAGTGATGTTTCTCTCTCAAATTATCAATTAAAACATATGGAATATAGAAAGCCAGGCATCCTCACGCTCACAAACGATGTAATGCACGTATATCACATACCATAAGCTTGCCCTTCATGTACATTTAGACTACTTAGTTAATTTAAGAGATTTGGATCACAATGACTTTTTTTTGGTTGTAATGTCGGCTAAGGGACGGGTAGGAATATTATTTCTTTTATAGTGACTACCACCCTAAGCATTTTTAAGACATCTTTCTCATTTTTCTTGTCCATCACCTTTTCCTTGTTGTTCACCCTTCAGTTCATTCACCCTTTTTCTTTTCTTCTCATGCCCCTTTTTTCACTACTTGACTGCTAGTCTTTGCTTATGACATCACTAAGGATTTTTCAATTAAATCTCTATCTTTCATTGTCCTAGTAGCAAGTAAACAACACAATTCTGTAGGCACCCCTTTTTTCTATTTTTCTCCTCTTCCCACAATTTTTCTTCTTTCCTTAATATTATACTTTAGTGGACCTTTACTTTCAAGTATCACAGTGCCTAGACTACTTTGGATCAATAAGTCTGAGGTCTCACAAAAAAAGGATTAAGCTACTTTCGTGGCTAAGAAAGAATAAGGCTTATGACTCAAAGGGGTTAATTAGGGAGAATGTACAGGAAGGTAAACAAATATGGGGAAAACGTGGCTTTTTTAAAGAAATGCCTTGATCATATCCCAACTCCCTAAAAACTAGCTATCCTATGTACACTAAGCAAGTTCTAAATGCTACAATATGTACAAACAAGACAATTTAACTCAACTCTCATGGCAATCAAGAATCTAGTCGACTTTGCCTACAACTACACATTCACACAATCAAATTGAATGACATTTTCCATTATTATGCCCTAAGAATCATTTTGAGTCAAATTAAAGAGATATGTGTCTCTCATTGATTCTACACTTATGCATTCAAGATGATCACTTTACTGACTCTAGCACAACAGCTAAGTAGAATATCAACAAGCACACAAGTGAATGATCTATGAATCAATCCTAAAATTAAAAAACGTGATGAAATTCCCTTAAAACGGTCATCATCCATCTATCATAGGGAAGAGTCACTTCTCTACAACGACAACGACAACAACTCCTAAAAAATAAAAAATATTATCTGGTTCAAAGAACACCCCTTTGAACAAGAACCGAGGCCATAACAAAATCGAAGGCTAGGTGAGGTATGCCAATTTTCAAAAATTTTCAAATAAAGCTTAATGGACATACTCACTCTTGACCAACAACATTTAGACTCTAAAACTAAACTAACAAAAACTAATAAACTCTAATAATCTCAATTACCAAAGACAAACAAAATATTCAACATCACAAGGCATCATCCAGTCATCCAATATTAGCTATTACAAACTAAGACCTAACAAATCATAGAGCTACTACTAGGGGGAGTGACACTATGCTACGGCCTACTACAAATACAACAATCAAAGAACACACACAATCATATAAAATAGGTAGAGAAAAGGAACTTCCTAGGCCGCTAAGCATCATCTTCGGGATTGTAATCCTAATCATCATCTTCATCATCATCACCATCAACCTGCATGGAACCCGTAGTAGCATCATCATCCTTATCCATGTCCAAATCATCAACTCTGGTGGTAAGCACCATGGCCTCATCATCATCAAATGACTCCTCAAAGGTTGGTCCCACTTTACACATCTGTATGTCACTCTCTGTGAGTGGGTACCTCACCTCAAGGGCTGCCATCTCCTCGTCTATGGCAGGTCGACCTCCTAGCATCAGATGTAAATCTAGCATCCCAAATATGAGAACACAAATATGGAGGGAGTTCCTTTGTGGTCCCTTGCCTAACGGGCGGATGAGTGCTTACCATATAGAGTGTGACGGATGTCGTGGTAAGGCGAATTTTCAATAAAGATAAAGTACTCTGAAGGGTCTACCTCAAGTGTGCCTAGGAAAGCATTGAGCCTCTTGTAAGTGAACCGCACCACCTGACTCCTTATCTTCACTTTGGCGCTTTCTCCAATTGATGTATCCTAGTTTTCATAGAATTCCATCACCAAGGTGTAGTTGCACTCCTCCGGCTTAGAAAAGATCTATCCAACTCCCAACTCACGGAGCTTGTCTCGGATGGTCGGGAACTCAAGCACAAGGCGGCCCTCATCAATCCAAATTTCAGGAGCATACTTAGCCTCCTTCTGTGAGTTGAACCAGGTAAGTCCATGCGGCTCTGCCGCCTTTTGTCCAAATCTTCTAGTAGGGCCAACCTTTGTTGCTGAAGAACTAGATCCCTTTGAGCCTTTTTAAAGCCTCTCGAGGCTTGGTTGAGCAATCACAAATTCTTTTTCTTTTGATTCCATGACTCCTGCCAATAAAAAATAAAGAACTTTACAAAATTAGTTCGTGAACAACAAAACTAACGAATTAAGTGTTCAAAGGTGCAAAATTGACCCCACACTTAATTTTCTAGCATACTTGTGAGACTTGTCCAATGGGGTACTCAATACTTCCCCCATCATCANCAATACTTCCCCCATCATCATCCAATCTCAACAAAACTAATTTATTCACCAACTCTAACCACAACCAAGTTCATGAATTTTTTTCAACTCTCCCCTCACTTTAAGCTTTTCAAGAATGCCTCACTTTGGTCATCCCTGTCACTTTCCCTCATTCAATTCATAATTCAAGTAATTCATACATAGACGTAGCTACATTCAATTCATTCACCAATCTAAAAAAAATTTTACTACATGCATAACGAATTAATCATGAATTTCAACAATTCAAGAATTATTCGCATTCAAGAATTCAATAACCATATACTTTCTCTATAATCAATGCACCTACCCACCAAATTCAAGAATTCAATTAACTATCCTAATTCATCCCCACAACTTCAAATCATTATATTCAACCAAAAATAAGTTATCCAACAAAGATAACAAATTATCATGGAGGAATTTAAGAAATTAAAGCTCATGAAACCCACAATATGAAACTTAAACTTTTCACCAACCATGGTGATGTGGGAGCATGCTTTCAATATTACCTAAACAAGAGAGAAGAAATATACTTACTCGAGTTGGATATGGGAGCTTTGTAAAACCTTGGAGAAGGCAACAATGGAGGGGAAAGAGGGGAGGGAGTTACGGGGAGAAGAGGGAGAAGAGAGAGAATTTTTTTGACTTTTTGTTTTTCAACTTTTTAATGAAAAAGGATGAATGAGATTTTAAATAAAGGTGCGAGGCATGGGTTTTTGGTAATTTTATCTTTGGGTATACATTGACCCATTTGACAAAAAAAAAATTTCAACCATAATGCACCTGACACGCCGCCCCCTATACAGCCCTACAGACTTAGAAATTTATTTTCTTTAGGGACTGGGTTTGGTGCGGCACGCCACCCATAGCACCAATAGAACAATTTTTTTCTTTTAGAGTTTAACACCTAGCACCTACACCATGTATCTCACCCCAGAGTTAAACTTTTTCAGCTCATTTTCTCAGCTCTTTTTGCCTCCAAAGCTCTGTTCGTATCTATAAATTAAAGAAAAATGTAAAAATGTTAGAAAGCCTCCCACCAAGTGCCTGATTTAATATCATAGCACAACTCCATCAAGTTTCACTACTTTTCCTTCCATTTTAAACTTATGAATTTCACCCCTAGTTTCTTTTCCAATTTCCTATTATGCTCAAGGGGCAGTGATGTAAACATGAAGGGATCAAGTAATATTTATTGCCTCTTGCCCTTATTAGCCCTTAAGTAATGGATGTCGTTACGTTTCTTTGGCATAGTAAATTTTAGAATATAGGTGCATTGTTCCTCATTTACACATCTCTCCATAGGCTTAGAAGACTCTATTTCTAGGTTGTCATCCAAACAAAATGTCGAAAAGTATTTAGAATGAGGACCAATATGCCCTAACTCCGAAATTACATTATGCTTGACATCCTTATTTTTATCCACTTCCTCAACATCGACATCAACCAACAAAAAATAGTCTAATGGCTGGGATTCTTCGCCTTGTACCATGCATTGGCTAGTATCCACAATACTTTCGAGTTGGATCTCAGACGCCTCAATTTTTTCATTCAAAAGGCCCTACAGATTATGGATACTTGAGCAAACTGGTCTATCTCTTGTTTGACCTCTATTCTCCCTTCCACATGAGGTTTCTATTGAGTATTGTCTAAGACCGTGACTTGAAAATTATTACAATTTGCAGTCTCAACCATCATCTCTGTGAGCTTGGCACTCATCCTTTTTAAGGCTCCTCCTTATTCAGTAAGCTGCTCCCTTATTACATCCATATACTCCAGGACCAATTTTCCATATCGCTTTTTCGAGCATGATATTCCTCCTCTTCATTATTCTTGTAAACATAAAAAAAACAAGAGGATCGTAATAGGGGCTTGGGGAAGGGGAATAAAAATTTGAGCAACTAGTCCAATGGCCATCTAGACCACCACATACACCACAAGTATTACAGTGTTGCCGCAAGTGGGGTCCTCCATAATTCAGACAAGGAT
>JACEIK010007180.1:68390-79263 GCA_018107945.1 Datura stramonium
CATTTAAGGTTGTTTCTTATTTTGCTATTTTATCAAACAGTTGAAATGGAAAATTATTTGGGGAAACTAAATACTACAAACTTTAATTATAAAAATAATTAAAGACTGTTTCTAATTTAGTTTTACTTCAGATGATGATGAAAATCTAGGGAAATGGCACTTTTCAGTTTTGGGTTGATTTTCAAGATGTGATTACACTAGAACGATTCTTTCTACCGTTGCTAGTTGCTAGTTGCAAGTTACTATCCCATTCCTTTCCACTCTTCCGAGCATCCAAGAATTATCTCATGAACCCTAACGCTTATATCCCTAGGGTTTGATATGTTGTGAGTTTACAACACTTTCAACTCTTAAAATTGAGAAAATAATATGGACTTAGGTATGTTTATATGGATATGAGGTACTTTTACTTTGATTTTAGGAAAAATAGGTGTTGGAGCAAAAATGTGCAAAAGAGGCTTAAACGTGTAGAAAATCAACCAAGTACAACTCGCCGTACGAGCTGTACTGAGACTCATGGTGAAAAGTAGAAGGATGGAATAAAAGGAAGGCAAAGTATGGTTCTCATTATGAGCCATACTAAGATAGTACGAGCCATAACTGGAGTCGTAATTGCACAATGCAGTCTCTTGGTATGGGTGGAACCCATGGATCGTAACAACCACTTACCACCCATATCATGGACGTGGTGAGCTTCAGTGATTCTTAAAGACTTGACAGAAATTCAGATGAAACAATCAAGTACGAGTCATAGGAGGAAGGTATGAGGCGTACCGCAACACTCGTAGAAAACTTCGGAAGATGCCAAAGTTCTCAGGGCCAAGCCATGGATGTTTTGTACGACTTGTAGGACCATGGTATGAGTCGTACCAGCGGCTAACACTTAGAAAAATCTGCAGAAGCCAAGGATGTACGAGAGGAAGGTATGATCTATACAATCATATTATGGGTCGTAGGATCAGTCGTAGGTCAAGCCGACGCTAGATATGGAAAATTCCCTGTTAGCTTAGGAAAGGGTTTCTAATGTCTGTATAAATACCTTTTATGTTTTATTTTAGTAGAACAACAAGAGAGGAAGTAGTAGAGACATGTGAAAAGTATTATTTGTGAATTTTTATCAAGTTTTGGAGAGCAATTCTTAGGATGAACACTTGATTTCATCAATTGTTCTTGAGACTGTTCATTGATATTCAAAGAAGGTTTTATTCCAATTATTATTGTAAGTATTTAATTATGAGTTTATCTATGAATGCAAAATATAATCTTACAATCATGAGAGGCTAAAACCTCCACAACTAGGGTTGTGGGAACCATGGTGGTATTACACCCCGTAAGTTTCTATCGTTTAATTGATGTGTGTGTACGTGTGTTGAGAATTTCGGAGTATGAAGCATACGAAAAAGGGCTCGGGGAATGAACACACGAGCCCGGTGTCGAGCGAGCAGGAGGCCAAAGCCCGAGGTAGGGTGCAAGGAGCGGCGCGTCGCGCCTCTGCCCCGACGCTTTGAGCGGCGCATCGTGCTCGACTTTTGGCGCTGCGGGCAGCGCGCCGCGCCTCCCTTCCACTGCCTCCCTATATGTATGTTTAAGTTAGGGATTTAATTCATTCTAAAAATTTCCTAAAAGAGACCCTCGGCTGAGACGAAGGGTTCTCTCTACATTTCTCTCATTTTTCGCCAATTTACGCTATTAAACTCCGTCCAAACGCAATTCATCTTGGGTATTGAGTTATAGGCCTTCGAGGATCTTCATTATAAATTGAGATCTTCTTCGAACTTGATGCACAAATAGATAGATTAGCAGCAAATAACATCTTTCTAGCCTGCATATTCGTGGAACTCAATCTCATTTAGAAAGCCTGATCTCTATCTTTTAGAAATTGAACGGGAAGTGGTTTAAGAATAAGAAAGGACTTTAGAATCAGATGCGCTCGCCCAGCGAGAAAGGCCCTGACCCTGCCAACCAAGTATCAAAAAGAAAGAAGAGAAAGAAAGGAGAATAGAACTTCATATTTTTGTAACTCTCTAGGAGTCATCTTTAACCTTGAATGCTATTAATAGATTCTACAGCAATAGTCCCTCGCACTCGGAAAGTAATAACGAAAATAGCTAACCCAATAGCAGATGGAACATCCCTACGGAGTTATTTCTTGAAAATTCACCTGGAGTGCCAAAACCCCGCCGATTAAAGATTGTCAGAATTGCTCTAAATTGGATTCTAAACGGCCACAGGGAATATGTAAGCATTTCTCCCTTCTAAACTCTCGAGAAATTATGAGTTTTCGGCCGAGTTAAATATAGTTGAATTATAGTTAATATTAATATCAAAAGATACCATCGGTTGCCGACTCCTACCATTGAAATAGATTTATTCTCTCAGCATAAAGGTTGCAAGTGGGTGGAATTGCTGACTCCAGGTTGGAAACTGTGCGGGTGAATGAAAGTCGACATTCGAGGTATGTTAAGGCTCATCCCTTTGGCAAGTTATTCTTGTTGTATAATGATATGACCTATGTTCTTGAATGAAGATAATGATCCTATATGTTGTAACTAGGTGTCGTAAGTAGATTATGATTATATAAGTTGTGATTAGCTGCTGTCCGTAGAGTATGAGTATGTATGTTGTGATTAGCTGCTGTCTGTAGACTATGATTATATAGGTTGTGGTTAGCTACTAGAAAGCGTATTGAGAGTATATTGTAGTATCCCTCTTTGGGAAAGAGAATGTTAAGTGTGACTCATGCTAGGAGCGTCATAGAAACTCCTTTGTTCTTTTGTTCACAGTATTAGTAGAATTCTAATGTTTTGCTGTCATCCCAAGGCCTTAGAAGTTTATGGTTAGCTGTTAGGCCTGATTTAAGTTAGACAACATCGGGCACATCCAGGCGATATAACTTTCAGTTTGATGCCTGCATAGTCAGTAAAGCTCGCCCAGAGGCTGTCGGCGTACCTTAACGCCTCCAGGGCTAGAATTTGAATAGGACGGTCTTACCCTAGAGTAAGATACACCAGGATTACCCAGTGAAATGAGTGATAGCTTGCCATGTAGTTAGCCACTGCTAGTGACTATTAGTTGTAGTTGACTTAGTTCATGTCATACAGGCTGCCCAGGAAGTCACCCTAATTATACGAGTCAGACAACCCCGTGGGTACCCTAAGGAGTGAACCTTATTAGTAGTTGGATGCCGGGCAACACCCTAGCCTGCTCTTATAGATACTCAGGTAAAGGTTGATGTGAATGGCTAGGTCTAGGTAAACTTACCTACAAGGTTAGGAATCGCCAGAGAAGATATATGAAATCTGAACAGACCAAGTTAAGACCTAAGGGACTAGAATCACAGTAGTACAGTATTACCTTCAGGCTAAGAATTATAGTAAACCGACTGAGGAAGGAAAGGGACTGAATGCTCAAGAGCATGTCCGATTATTTTAGAATTTCATTTAAACTTTTATCTCTGCTGTCGCAGATCAGCTGTTGTAGCAGCCCTACAGTTCTTCTAGGCAAAGAAACTAAATAGTTGGTCATCCGCGACCTTACGGTTCGCTTATGAGCTATCACTATCCTAGCATGCCATTCAAAGTATCATTTAGGCCACTCCAGATCTCGCCCTATCCGGTCTAGACCATTAGAGATTATGATCACTATCAGGATCCTCTGATCAGATATAGGCACATGGGGTGTGCCTGTTGGCAGCTATGCAGACTATTCTAGGGGCGAGTAGTAGTCGCGTTAGGCCTTAAGAGCCAGATATGCCTTTTGAGTGGCTAGGTTGAGACTAAAATGCAGTATATCAGTTGGTATTGACCCCACCTAGGATATCCTTCCGTTAACCAACTTCAGGGTTGCTAATTATGTCATTGCCTACGAGGCTATTGATTGCTCAGAGGAGCTATATGATAATGTCATCGCCTACGGGGCTATTGATCGCTCTAAGAAGCTATATGATGTCCGACGGGACCATACTCAAGCCTAGGCTATATTAGCGTCCATCCACATATGGACCTCTTTTTGTGCCATACTGGTATTACTGACCCTCCGTTGAGCCTTGTGTGCCCAAGGTGCAGTTATAGGAGCCCACCGAGCCCATACACAGTTACAGGAGTCCAGCTGGCTCAGATGCGGATCCAAAAGCCAGATAGGTTGGCTATAGCACCATTAGAATCATAAGAACCTGGGTAGGGGGTATATAGATTGAATTATACTTGTCAGGGCTTATGGGGGCCTCGATAGGTTATTTCTGTGTTGCTTGCAGCTTGCAGGCTTATGGGAGTCAGGTTAGGTTCTTGTTTGTACACTTCCTTGCTAGCTATGGCCTATAAATGTATAGTTGTACAGTTTCAGCTCATATATGTATAGTAATTTATTGGATGCGGGTTATGAATAAGAAAATTTACAGGTTATCTTTTGCCCTTTCTTTCTACTTACTTTCAGTCTTTATCAGCTTGTTAATTACTGCATTACATATTCGGTACATATTATACTGACGCCCAACTATAGGGCGCTGCATACTTGCCTTTATGTTTTAGATAGACAGATTGTGAAATCTCCTAACAGTTATTCAGAGTCAGCAGCTCGGCTAGCTCCTTTCTTTTGGAGTTACCAGGTTGTAGAGTTCATTTTCCTTTTATTTGTACAGCATTTGGTAGGCCGGGCCTGTCTCGACCAATATTTTCACTCCTAGAGGCTTGCAGAATACAATATTCAGTTAGTGATTCGTGTTGTCCATGTGGGGCCTAAATTAGTTATGTTTTGTATGTTGGCCGTGTGGGGGCCTAGTATAGTTACATGTTTCCATTTTGTAATAACTAGACAACATTGTGGTTTTATTGTCGTGGCCCGCATATGATCCCTCTTTCTGTTATGTTAGTTGGGTTAGCTGTTTTCTTTTACAGGCGTTGCGTGGCCTTGTCGGCTCGAGGCTGTGTTTACAGCTAAGATATAGCAGTTTGTTTTCTTGATTTTGAGTCGCTGGTAGGAACCAAAGGTGCCTATGACCAACCAATCCAGCATAGATCCCAGTGTGGCATTAGGTTATAGTCATGCCTCGCAAAGTGGGGCATGACAAACTTGGTATTAGAGCAACGTCGTATCCTAGGGAATTTGCAAGCCGTGTCTAGTAGAGTTTTGTTTATAAATGTGCTGTGCACCAAATTTAATAAGAAGAAGGCTACGAGACATGATAGTATGGTTACCCTTTCTTCTTCTCAGATCATGCGGTAGATCCTAGTTATACAGTGTTGAGTCCCTAAGCTTTCATTGTTATGTCCATCTAGAATAATGTTGATATGAGAAGGACTACCATCAAATGCAATTCAAATATAGCAGCAGAAGAGGGTACCAGTGAGGTGCCACAGTTAGGGGACAGTTAGCCTAAGGGTGGAAGCAGACATCTTCTAATCTCTCCATCACCCTCCCGGGGCACCAGGAACCTCATAAGGTAATAGATATGCCAGCACCATCCCCTAGTTCTTTCCATAGACTTAGAATAGGAGGTCAGGAGTATAGTATATATATGAGTTGGCTCAGTTAGTAGACAACTAGAATTAGATAGGGACAACAGTTAATGTTAGGTTACCCGAAATATGCAAAGGATTGTGCGAGGTTTGTACCTCCAGCCTTTAGAGTTTGTTGAATTTCGTGCCTTAGCTCAATTATAGAATGATAGGGTTATTTTACACTTCCCAGCTTGTTCTTTTAGCACGATAGAAAGCGTAAGTATCACTTCCATGTTGCCCATAATAAAGAGTAAAGGAGGGCTAGAACTATTGATTCGAGAAGGATTAGAAAGTGGTCAAGACCCTTAGTGTTTACAAAGTACCTAGACCCTAACAGTAGTAAATCAGGAGGGCAGATAAGATTGCCAGTAGCACTCAAATACATGTGAGAGTCTATAAGCGATAAACCCCCAGCAATAGGAATGCTCAGGTCAGAAATAGGCTGACTCCGCCGCAGTGTGCTAACGACGGTAGTGAATATCTAAAGAATAATGGCTATGGCCCTAGTTTGTTATGTCGAAGGACATGGAGATTATATAGGTGAAATTAGCCTGAGTGCGGGTTGGAACGATACAAGTTGGTAGACTTGGTCAGTAATATCCTTGTCAGTATGATGCAGGGGGCACGAACCCTAGATCTCAGCCTATAGGAGTAAGGGAAAGGCGCGAGTATCTAACTTTGGAGGAAAACAAAATCACCTCTAGGTTGTAGTAGGTTGAAAGAGCATGGAATCACCGCTGGATGTCGAGAAATAAGCATTGGGATGAAATTTAAAGGATAGTGAGGTTGTAACCTAGAATACTGCAATATCACCACTAGTTGTGAAGGTAAAGGAGTGACGGCACGGAGACTTTAACCTAGTAAAACCTATAGAAAAGTCCTAGTAGGAAGTCACCGGCCTTTGAGATAATAAGGGGCAAATTCGTGAGAACTAGAGGTCGACTCTGCATTCCAAAGGTGGCAGGACTTCATTAGTAGACTATAGCAAAGGTGCACCATGCCCGCTACCCCTCCACCATAATTTTGACGAAAAAGCATTAGGTTGTAAAGAGAGACCTACAGATGGCATGGTAAAAGGGAAGATATTATTGAGTCGTAGCACAGAGCTCCAATGACCATCTAGGGAAGGCTGGATAGCAGGAACCGAGCAGGCCAATTCAAGAGATGGTCGTGCCTGCAAGGAAGTGGAGAGTAATCAACATGAATATAGTTATAGGATTACCTCATACCAGGTGTAAATTGACCTTATTTGAGTCAGTGTAGAAAGGATAACGAGATCAACTCATGCCTCGCCGGATGGACTTATGTTTCAGCTAAAGATTATGCCGAGTTAAATATTTAAGAAGTAGTTTGGCTACGTGGAGCCCCAGTATTTAATAAATTCTGACAGAGAGGTACAACTCACAACTACGTTCTGGGAAGCTGCTAGAACAGATTGGGGCACATGTTAATTTAAGCACAACTTCTCGTTACCAAAAAAATAGCCAAGCAGAGCACACGATTCAGTCACCTGGAGATCTGTTATGGGCAAAAATGCAGGCCTCTATATGATGACCTAAAGCTGGTAAATTGGGGATAGTTGAACCGGACATACTAATACATCAATCAGACGAAGAAAGTTAAACTCACCAAAAAAGATGTACTAGCAACCTAGGGTCGTCAGAAGTTCTACCCTAATGTATGGCGTAGGGAATTAAGGATTGAAGCAGCGACTGGGTATTCCTGGAAACTTATCCAACGAAGGGCGTTATGAGATCTGATAAGAAGGGTAAGCCCAACCCTAGATTCATTAAGCTATACTAGATCCTCCTGGAGACCGGCCAAGTGGCCTATAAGATAGAGTTGCCTTCAGGGCTAGGATCTACTTATCAATACTACGCAAGCGCGTAAGAGACCTTTCCTTAGATTGACCCAGTTGAGAATGCTCAGGTTATAGAAGAGTTATCCTATGAAGAGACTCCAATTGTTATATTAGATTGGCAAGTCCACAAGGGCAATCTTGGGAACCAAAGCTATAGCCTAGAAAGTCTTATAGAGGGACAGAAAGGAAGAAGGAATTGTTTGGAAAGCTGAGGATGACATGAAGTTTATATAACCTCCTTTATTCCAGACCTGGCCTAGATTGAGAAAGTTGAGGTAAGACTGATGTTCAGTTATTCACTGGATGTTGTGGAGTAGTTGTTGATAGCGTCCTGTGAGACGCCGGTGTTGGAATTTTCTGCATTTCAGGTTTCTGGATAGTCCATGCTACAGAGGAGACTCTACCAAAATTTTCCTGGCAATAGTTAACAAGGGTTGAGTCTCTTAAGCTTAAGATTATATTACAGGACAAATGTTCCAAAGGGGGGGAATGATGTTACATTCCATAAGTTTTTATAATTTAGTTGATGTGTGTGAACGTGTGTTGAGAGTTTTGGAGTACGATGCATATGAAAAAGGGCTCGGGGAATGAACACACGAGCCCAGTATCGAACAAGAAGGAGGATGAAGCCTGAGGCAGAGTACAAGGAGAAGTGCGTCGCGCCCCTGCCCCAGCGCCTTGAGCAGCGCGTTGCGCCCTACTTTTGGTGCTGTGGGTGGTGTGCTACGCCTCCCCTCCACCGCCTCCCTATATATATGTTTAAGTGAGGGATTTAATTCATTCTAAAAATTTCCTAAAATAGACCCTCGGCTGAGACGAAGGGTTCTCTCTACATTTCTCTCATTTTTTGTCAATTTGCGCTATTAAACTCCGTCCAAATGAAAATTTGTCTTGGGTATCAAGTTCTAAGCCTACGAGGAATGTCCCTGTGGAGTTATTTCTTGAAAATTCACCTGGAATGCCGAAACCCCGCCGAGTAAAGTTTGTCGGAATTGCTCCAAATTAGATTCTAAACGGCCACAGGCAATAGGTAAGCATTTCTCCCTTCTAAACTCTCGAGAAATTATGAGTTTTTGGTTGAGTTAAATAGAGTTGAATTATAGTTAATATTAATATCGAAAGATACCGTCGGTTGCCGACTCCTACCATTGAAATAGCTTTATTCTCTCAGCGTAAAGGCTGCAAGTGGGTGGAATTGATGACTCCAGGTTTGAAACTGTGCGGGTGAACGAAAGTTGGCATTTGAGGTATGTTAAGGATTATCCCTTCGGCAAGTTATTCTCATTGTATAATGATATGACCTATGTTCTTGAATGAAGATAATGATCCTATATGTTGTAACTAGCTATCGTCAGTAGATTATGATTATATAATTTGTGATTAGCTGTTGTCCGTAAATTATGAGTATATATATTGTGATTAGCTACTATCCATAGACTATGATTTTATAGGTTGTGGTTAGCTGCTAGAAAGCCTATCGAGACTATATTGCAGTATCCCTTGTTGGGAAATAGCATGTTAAGTGTGACTCACGCTAGGAGCATCATAGAAACTTCTTTATTCTTCTTTTCCCAACATTAGTAGAATTCTGATCTTATGATGTCATCCCAAGGCCTTAGAAGTTTATGGTTAGCTGTTGGGCCTGATTTAAGTTGGATAAAATCGGGCACAGTCGAGGCGATATAATTTTCAGTTTGACACCTGCATAGTCAATAAAGCTCGCCCAGAGGCCGTCGGCGTACCTTGACGCCTCCAAGGTCAGAATTTGAATAGGATGGTCTTACCCTAGAGTAAGCGACACCAGGATTTCCCAGTGAAATGAGTGACAACCTGTCATGTAGTTAGCTACTGCCAGTGACTACTAGTTGCATTCGACTTACTGCTTGTCATACAGGTCGCCCAGGAAGTCACCCTAGTTATACGAGTCAGACAGACTCGTGGGTACCCTAAGGAGGGAACATTATTAGTAGTTGAATACGGGGCCAACGCCCCAGCCTGGTCTTATAGATACTCAGGTATAGGTTGCTGCGAATGGCCAGGTCCAGGTAAACTTACCTACAAGGTTATAAATCGCCAGAGAAGATAAATGAAATCTGAACAGACCAAGTTAAGACCTAAGGGACTAGAACCACATAAGTATAGTATTACCTACAGGCTAAGAATTATAGTAAACCGACTAAGGAAGATAAGGGTCTGACTGCTAAGGAGTATGACCAATTAAGTAGCAGCCCTACAGTTGTTCTAGGCAAAGAAACTAAATAGTTGGTCGTCCGCGACCTTACGGTTCGCTAATGAGTTATCACTGTCCTAGCATGCTATTTAGAGTATCGTTTATGCCACTCCAGATCTCGCCCTATCCGATCTAGACCATTAGAGATTATGATCACTGTCAGGATCCTCTGATCAGATATAGGCACACGAGGTGTGCCTGTTGGTAGCTATGCAAACTATTTTAGGGGCGAGTAGTGGTCATATTAGGCCTTAAGAGCCAGATACGCCTGTTGAGTGGCTAGGTTGAGACGAAACTGCAGTATATCAGTTGGGATTGACCCCACCTAGGATAGCCTTCCGTTGACCAACTTCAGGGTTGCTAACTGTGTCATCGCCTACGGGGCTATTGATCGCTCAGAGAAGCTATATGATAATTTCATTGCCTACGGGGCTATTGATCGCTCCAAGGAGCTATATGATGTCCAAGGGGACCATACTCAGGCCTAGGCCATATTTGCGTCCATCTATGTATGGACCTATTTTTACGCCATACCGATATTACCGACCCTCTGTCGAGCCTTGTGTGCCCAGGGTACAGTTACAGGAGCCCACCGGGCTCAGACACAGTTACAAGAGTCCAGCGGGCTCAAATGCGGACCCAGAAGCCAGGTAGGTTGGCTATAGCACCAGTAGAATCATAAGAACCTGGGTAGGGGTATATAGATTGAATTATACTTGTCATGGCTTATGGGGGGCCCAGATAGGTTATTTCTGTGTTGCTTGCACCTTCCAGGCTTATGGGGGCCAGGTTAGGTTCTTGTTTGTACACTTGCTTGCTAGCTATAGCCTATGAATGTATAGTTGTATAGTTTCAACTCATATACGTGTAGTGATTTACTGGATGCAGGTTATGAATAAGAAAGTTTACAGGTTATCTTCTGCCCCTTCTTGCTACTTACTTTCAGTCTTTATCAACTTCTATTCAGCTTGTTAATTACAGCCTAACATATTCGGTACATAATGTACTGACGCCCAACTATTGGGCGCTGCATATTTACTTGCAGGTTTTAGACAGATAGATTGTGAAATCTCCTAATAGCTATTCAGAGTCAGCAGTTCGGCTAGCTCCTTTCATTCGGAGTTGCCAAGTTGTAGAGTTCATTTTCCTTTTATCTGTACAACATTTGGGTAGGTCGGGGCCCTGTCCCGACCAATATTTTCACTCCTAGAGGCTTGCAGACTACAGTTTCAGTTAGTGATTCGTATTGGCCGTGTGGGGCCTAGATTAGTTATGTTTTGTGTGTTG
>JACEIK010007181.1:10527-23725 GCA_018107945.1 Datura stramonium
CAACATTAGAAACATGCTTAGATCATACCCATGATTGATACTTAGAGAATTCACATGTTGGGTTAAAACCCCATAGATTCATCAACTAGAATTTCATGAAATTGAGGAGGGATTGGGAATGGTTATGGATGAATACACCCATTCATAACCCTACATACCTGGGTAAATCAGATTTACACTTTCTCTTGAAAGCCTAAGGGAATTTGGCAAGAGATTTGGAGAAATTCTTTAAGCTTGATCTCCAAGGAAAGGTTCTAAGTTGCATACATGGTGTGGGAATGCTTATAATAGGTTTAACATCCTTCAAACCTTGCTAACTAAGCTTAAAAAGACGTAATTTAGGACCTTAGGGCTTAGGAGTTACGAAAATACCCTTAATGAAGAACCTGGAAAAATTGCACTGCTAGTGACAACGAGTGGTACCATGAGTCGTACCTCAATACCACGACTCATGGTGACTAATCATTACTCCCCTTCCTCATCCTTCAGTTCTCAGGTCCTAAGGCCATGACTCAATAGGACGAGTCGTTACACCGAACCACGATCTGTCGTATCCTTTCATTACCACTTCTGATGAAACTACATTTGAACATCCCACGAGTCACACCACGACTTGTACCTTCCTCTAACGTGGGTGTGGATTTCGNTCCTCTAACGAGTCGTGGGTTTCCATACGTTACTTGACTAGGGAATTTTCCCTGCCCTTCCCACTGGCACTTACAATGAATTGTTGTCTCCCACAACGAGTCGTACCATGACTCGTACTGACCACCCCTGACTATTACAGAACCAACCCATGACTCCTACCAATGAGTCGTACCATCTTCTAATGGGTCGTTAAAGGAATCGTTGTTCCAAATCATCCCCTCATAATTGTTACCACGGGTGGTACCTATGGGTTGTGGGTCCTTCCTACGACTCGTACCCTCAATCATCCTGAGGCCAAAATTTCAAATTTCTACTGCTTCTCATTTCCAATTCCCGAGTCTAGTCTTAGGCACTTTCAGGGTATTACAATATCTCCCCCTTTAGAAAATTTGTCCTTGGAATGTGAATGAACATACTGAAATCTGGGAAAAAGGACCGGCATCTCAAATACCAAACATCTAAAGATGAGAACTGATGGAGTAACTAACTCCAGACTAGAATACATAATTGGACTGAATTCATGAATCACATATACATACATTGACATAAAAGAAGCTAGAACACATAAGCTAAACATGAAACTGAATAGAGTACTAAAGAGGAAATTGGTACCTCAAGCTGGAGCTGAACCGGAAGGGAATCGATGCAGGTATCTAGCCATCATATCTGCTTTGGCTTCCCAAGTAGCTCCCTCAACATGTTGATTCCTCCACAAAACCTTGACTGAAGCCACTACCTTGTTTCTAAGCTTACGAATCTGACGATAAAGTATTTCCACCGGAACCTCCTCATAGCTAAGGCTATCCTTCACACCTACACTGTCTATCAGAACAACCAGGGATGGATCACCCAAACACTTTATTAAGAGCGATACATGGAAAACTAGATGAACTGAGGATAAATTTGAGGGAAACTCCAACTCATAATGCTACCTTACCAACCCCTTTCACAATCTGGTATGGGCCAACATAATAGGGACTTAGTTTCCCTTTTTTTCCGACCCTCAATACTCCCTTCATGGGAGACACCTTCAGAAACACCCAATCATTAACTTCAAACTCAAGTTCTCTTCTGCTCACATCTGCATAGGACTTTTAGCGACTCTGAGCTATCCTCAACCTCTTCCTTGTAAGCTGAACCTTCTCCATAGCCTCATGAACCGAATATGGACCTATCAATGTAGCTTCACCGACCTCAAACAAACCAATAGGTGATCTAAACCTTCTACCATAAAGAGCCTCAAACGAAGCCATCTGAATGCTATAACGGTAGTTGTTGTTATATGCAAACTCAATGAGAGGAAAATGATCATCCCAACTATCCTTAAAATAAATCACACACGCTCTTAACATATCCTCGAGAGTCTGAATGGTCCACTCGGCCTGACCATCTTCCTGTGGGTGAAAGGTTATGCTAAGCTTGACCTGAGTACCAAGTCCTTTCTGAAACGATCTCTAAAACTAGGAGGTAAACTGAGTACCTCTATCTGATATGATGGAAAATGAAACTACATGCAACCAAACTAACTCTCGAATGTACAACTTAGCATAATCCTCTGCTGAATCGGTAGTTTTGACAGGTAGGAAATGAGCTGCCTTAGTCAACTTGTCTACAACCACTCAAATAGAGTCATACTGTCAACGAGTGTGAGACAACCCTATAATTAAGTCCATATTGATCTCCTTCACTTCCAAGTAGGGATACTAATGTATTGAAGAACACCTCCAGGTCTTTGATGGTCCACTTTCACCTATTGACAATTCGGAAATTTAGCCACAAATTCTGCTATGTCCTTCTTCATGCCACTCCACAAATAAACTTCCGGTAAGTCATGGTACATCTTGGTGGCACCTGGATGTATAGAGTATCTGGAACCATGAGCCTTGTGCAACATTCGATCTCTCAAATCTTCAACACCCAGAACACACAAGTGACCCTAATATCGAAGAACACCATCTCCCCTTTTGGAGAAAACCTCCAACTTCTGATTTTGAACGGCTTCCTTCAACTTTACGAAAATAGGATCCTTGTCTTGCCTACCTTTAACTTCGATCACTAAGGATGATTCTGACCTATTTTGAACAATGACACCATCATCTGTTGAGTCAACAAGGCGAACTCCCCGTTGTGCAAGCCGATGCACATCTTTCACTAACTCTTTTCTCTCCTGTATACATGGGACACACGATCCATAGAAATCCTGCTAAGAGAATCTACCACCATATTGTACTTTCCCGGATGATAGAGGACGCTCATATCATAATATTTAATAAGCTCCAACCACATCCCCTGACGTAGTCACGACCCGCATTTACACCCTAGCTGTAACACGGGACAGGGAACCCCGAGAGGCTCCAAGTCGATCCATAGAATAATCATAGAATAACACTTAATAATAGAAGAAGCAAACATAAACATAACTGAGCGGAAGGTAATTGAAAGAGTCTAATTTTAAACTCAAAGACATAATTTAACAAAACTCTTATACAAAGCTGAATCTATTTAAACATGTCTGAAAGCCTCTAATAAACTGATGAGTTGCTGGGACAGGTCCCCAACTAACTCCTAAAGACTAAAAACTGAAAAATAAAAGAAATAGAAAATATAACTCACATCCTCAGGAGATGAGGACTCAACATAAGCAGCTGAGATGGGAAATGAGCGTATCTAACCACATGGCTGAGTTTGGAAACTTGAATCTATATCATGAAACGATATAACACATAAAGTATGCGGTCAGTACTTGGAATGCACTAAGCATGTAGAAAACATAAATAAACTAAAACATGCAAGTACATAAATTAAGTAAACTGAGTGCATCGACATATAATTGAATCGGAACGCAACAACTCTGTCTGAGATACATATATATCTACATGAAGCTTTTATTTGAACTCATTTACTGAAGCATTATCAAACTCATGCATAAGAGTCATGTACTGAACATATACTATACTGAAAGCTGAAACTAAAACTGATATCATATACTGTACTGGCCATCTGCTGATAACTGAGATTTGCATCCTGTTGTTTCTGATTTAAACTGAAGCCTGAACTATACAGAACTGAGCCAAACTAATGACATGAACTAAGGAAGTCATTCTTTGCTATGGAGAGTCCCTGACTGGACTAAGGGAAACATTCTTAGCTATGGAGAGACCCTGACATACTAAGGGAAATATTCTCAGCTAATGAGAATCCCTGACTGAGCTAAGGGAGACATTCTCGGCTAATGAGAATCCCTGTCTGAGCTAAGGGAGACATTATTTGCTAATGAGAATCCCTGACTGAGCTAAGGGAGACATTCTCTGCTAATGAGAATCCCTGACTAAGCTAAGGGAGACATTATCTGCTAATGAGAATCCCTGATTGAGCTAAGGGAGACATTCTCTGCTAATGAGAATCCTTTACTTGCTGAGGGGAAACATTCTCGGCTATGGAGAGTCCCATCTGAACTAAGGAAAACATACTCAGCTATGGAGAGTCCCTGACTGGCTATAACATGAAGAATTCTTGTCTAAACTTCTATAGTTAATCAGGGACTTGAGCATTTACTGATTTCATCATACTGCATTCATTTGGAGTTGATTAAGGATACTTTCTACTAACAACAATCCCAAAAGTCCGAAGAATCATTCTCATACTTTAATCATTCTAGATCATATCATTATAGTCCCGAATCATTATCTAAATCATGCATTCTACATTCACGAAAAAAACTATAGGAGTAGATCATACTTTAAATGCATCCCCAACATTTAAATCTTGAGTTCATAGAATATGATGTATATCTTAGATTTATGTAAGGTCCATGGGTTCAATTCATGTTTTAGCATGTACATCGCCGATCATGGTGAAAGCATATAACATTTTCCCGGACTCCATTTTGAAATTTACTCTAATTCATGAAGAAGATTCAATAATTATTCCATTACCATAGGTTCGACTCACACCCAAACATTTACATAGAAATCATAGTGAAAACATCTACATACTTCACATTCGTCAAAGCCCATAAGTTCTATTCATGCTTCAACACATACTTTACAACATATGTTCTAGAATTGGGAGAATTCATACAACCTTCATATTCTTTAGACATGGATTCTAGTTCATGATAAGGGCATGTATACAATCAACAAGGTCCCATTCAAAGCTAGGCTATCTCATGATGAAACTTCTATAATCATGCATTACTCATATCAACTACATAACTTGAGATATAAAAGTACTCTCATAAACATACATGATTGTCAATCATAATGGGTCTTAGAATTCATAACTGATATAGAAGAAATCATTCACAAATCGGAACCCTAGAACATGCCTTTCTAGAAATCGGTGAAATTGGGGTTTTAGTAAAATAATTTGGGGCACAAGGATGGAAGGATATCCTTGTTGAAAATCCCACATACCTGATTAAGAGAAATCCCACTTGAACTTTCACCTTGAAGCCTTGAGGAAACCCTTGTTGAGTCCTTGTGTCTTGAGAGAGAGGAGGAAGGAGAGTTTGAGAGTGATTTTTGATCAAATGAGGGTTTAGACTAATTATCCCCTTAAAAACGTCTCATACCATACTCAGAACGACGTACTTTAGGAGTTAGAAGCATAGGATTTTATGAAAACACCTCTGGAAAAACATAGGAAAAATACACCTGCCAGTCCCCACGAGTTGTGGGGCCCTGTCGTGGAATACATCAGATAATTTTCTCAAAAATCCCTCGAATCAACCGATGATTGACTGCACGAGTCGTTAGCTATCTTAACGACTCGTGACCACCTTCCGTTATCTCCACTTCTTGGAACCCCACCTTTGATCTCTAGCCTACACCCAACGGTTGACCTAATGAGTTGTTGCCTGCCTAACGACTCGTCGGGTCATCCGTTGCTAGTGAACCTCACTATTCCTGCTCCTCCTTCCCGCGACTTCCCTGAAGAGTCGTTACGTAACACGACAACTCATCAGGTCATCCATGGTCATTGGACCTGCTGTACCTCCTAACTACTCCTCATGGGCCTAACCATGACCTGTTAGGTTACCTAACGAGTCATGGAATGACTCATTCTGAGGCAAATTTCTGATTGTTTTTTTTCTGTTGAACTCCATTTAACTCCAGGGTCTGATCTTAGGAACTTCCCGGGTGTTACAATATCTCCCCGTTGGGAACATTCTTCCTCGAATGTTGGCTAAACATACTAAAAGTATAGGGACAGAACTGAAATCCCAAAATTGATCACTTATAACTGATACTGAGGGAGTATCTGACTCCGACTAATTTTACATATCTAAACTGAACATTTGAATCATACATGCATGCTAAGGCATAAGAGGGACTGAAAGACATGAAACTAACATGGAACTAGATAGTGCACTGAGAAGGATTCTTTTCCTCTAACTGGCACTAAACTGATATGGACTGAGCCTTTATTGTCAAATAGATTTCTAATACCGAACTAGAATTCATGATACCTGGTCTAACTGAAAGTAAATAACTCATGAGCACGAATCATTCATGGCATCTATAATTGAGCACATACATGAGTTAACTTTATTCTACTGAGCTACTAAATCAACTTCTAAAGACTAAGTTTGAGCTGACCATATTGGAAGATATGAGTTAACACACATAACTGGTTCATAACATGAAGATGAGCCTTAAGGATTCATAGAGAAAGACTGGCATCACCGTCTGAAGCGATTATCTAGGAATTCTGAGAGTCCGCACATAAGGATGGGCAGAGCGTAGCTTCGATTGAAACATATGAGGGATTATCTGAACCTGATGGGATTGGCATACTCTCGCTGTTAGGGATGGAACTCCTCTATTAACATACTCAATATTCGACTAGTCTCACAAACTCCCATCTCCCCCTTAGCTTAACGCCATCATCCTACAACTCCTGAATCTTTATTAAGGTTGGGGGGATACACTACTAACTTGTGACTTCTCCTCCACCTCTAACATTTACTGCAAACCTCATACTCACAGCTAATTCACACCACGTATCAAAAATTCCTTCTCAACAATATCCCAAGAGTTTTTATTCAATACTGAGGTTCTGGGGCTTAGCAACATACAATGGTAACATGAACAATTCATAACATACCTGTGACTACTACTGGTGACTTTCCCTTATCCTGATGTGCTGCCAAGGTGTAGGAGCGGTTTTGACGCTGTCTGCCACCTGTACTAGATACTGTACCCTGCTGAGGTGGGCAAGCTACCAGAGCTACTGGAATGGTGGACTGAGTCTTCCCACGTCTGTCTAGAGGGAAATTCTTTATTCTATGACCCAACTGACCATATCCAAAACATCCTTCCTTACAAAGAAAATAGTTTCCGGGGTGGCTCCTTCACATTTCTCACAAGATGAGCGACCTGACAAGGCTGCGGAAGAGATGACCGAGGCTCTACCTTTGCCTTGTTTGGATGTTAGGCAATCTCTGTGTTTATGGACGGGCCGGCCACAATAGAAGCAAACATATGAACCCACCAGAACCTTCCTAAGTGGTTCTTTCCGTAGTGTCTGCAAACTGGATAAATAATCTCCCTCACCCTGGGATTGTTTCCCCGAACCTAAGCTAAAGACCTCTGTTGGGGTTGAGAGCGACTCCCACTACTCGACCCTTGCTGGGAACTCTCCAAGTATTCGATCCTAGGCTTTTTGTTCCTCCTTTCTCCCCCCTTAAACTCTCCATCCATATTCGAACCACCAAACTTAGATGGGCTCCTCTTCGTGAAGTATTGAACCCCAGCAGCTGCTGCCTCCCTGGTAGGGTTCACTGATACGATAGTCTGTCGGTTAGGATGGGTAGTCATGGCTTCTATCAACAACTGAAAAGCGGTCCCCAGATCTGCATCCGTATCTTCCCCGAACATGGGATCCGTTAGAGTTGGTGGGGCTGGCTGACTCCCGTTACCATTTCTTCTTCCATTCGCTCGTCTAGGAGGCGTTATCTGCGAGCGCGTAAAGCACGAGTCAGGAAAGGAATTGTTAGAGTTTCATACTCTATGCATGATAAGAATCATGAAGAAAAGGGAATATTCCTAGAACGTCTCATAGCCTCTTCGTCATAAGTGTGGCGTGCTTCACACCCATGAAGAAGACTCTACTTAACACGACTTTCAGACACCCTAGGACACTCTAAACCTTTGCTCTGATACCAAGTTTGTCAAGACCCAAGTTTATACCCTAGCCATAACATGGGACAAGGAATCCCGAGAGGCTCAAAGTCGACCCATGGCATAATTATAACATAACACTTAATAATAGAAGCAGCTAACAGAAACATAATTGAGTAGAAGCTAACTGAAAGAGTCAAATTTAAAACTCAAAGATATAATTTAACAAAACTATGATACAAAGCTGAATCTATTTACGCATGTATGAAAGCCTCTACTAAACTGATGAGTTGCTGGGACAGGTCCCCAGCTAACTCCTAAATATTGAAAACTGAAACATAAAAGAAATAGAACATATAACTCGTGTCATCGGGAAATGAGGACTCACCATAAGTATCTGAGTTGGGAAAGAAGCGTATCTAACCATGTGGCTTAGTCTGAAAACCTAAATCTATATCATGAAATGATATAGCACATAAAGTATGCGGTTAGTATTTGGAATGTACCGAGCATGTGAGAAATGTAAATAAACTAAAACATACAAGTACAGAAATTAAGTAAACTAAGTGCATCAACATATAATTTAATTGGAATGCAACAACTCTATTTGAGATACATATATATCTACATGAAGCTTTTATTTGAACTCATTTAATGAAGCATCGTTGAACTCATGCATAAGAGTCATGTACTGAACATATACTATACTGAAAGCTGAAACTGAAACTAATCTCATATACTGTATTGTCCATATGCTAATAACTGAGATTTGCGTCCTATTATATCTGATTTAAACTGAATTCTGAACTATACAGAACTGAGCCAAACTGATGACATGAACTAAGGAAGTCATTCTCTGCTATGGAGAGTTCTTGACTGAACTAAGGGAAACATTCTCAGCTATGGAGAGTCCCTGACTCATTGAGGGAAACATTCTCGGCTAATGAGAATTCCTGACTGAGCTAAGGGATACATTCTCTGCTAATGAGTTTCCCTGACTGAGCTAAGGGAGACATTCTCTTCTAATGAGAATACCTGACTGAGCTAAGGTAGACATTCTCTGCTAATGAGAATCCCTGACTGAGCTAAGGGAGACATTCTCTACTAATGAGAATCCCTGACTGAGCTAAGGGAGACATTCTCTGCTAATGAGAATCCCTGATTGGCTGAGGGGAAACATTCTCGGCTATGGAGAGTCCCATCTGAACTAAGGGAAACATTCTCAGCTATAGAGAGTCCCTGACTGGCTATAACATGAAGAATATTGATCTAACATTGTTCATCTAGTCTAAACTTCTACAACTAATCATATACATGAGCATTTACTGATTTCATCATACTGCATTCATTTGGAGTTTATTAAGGCTATTTCCTACTAACAACAAGCCCGAAAGTCTGAATTTAGCATACGATTAGCAATCCTTCAAGGTCTGTAGCACCACCCTCAAATGAGTGGCATGCTCCTCCTCGCTCCGAGAGTATATAAGGATGTCATCTATGAACACGATCACAAACATATCCAAGTATGTCTTGAATACCCTGTTCATCAAATCACTAAAAGTTGTAGAACCATTCGTTAGTCCAAAAGACATGACTACGAAATCATAGTGACCATACCGAGTCTTGAAGGCTGTCACTCTCTTGTACCCTGAGCTGATGATATCCGTATCTAAGGTCTATCTTTGAAAAGCACTTGGCACCCTGAAGCTGGTCAAACAAATCATCAATCCTGGGGAGAGGATACTGTTCTTAGTAACTTTGTTCAATTATCGATAATCAATGCACATCCGAAGGGAACCATCCTTCTTTCAGACAAAAAAAACTAGTGCACCCCACGAGGATTTGCTAGGTCTGATGAAACCCTTGTCTAGAAGTTCCTTCAACTGTTCCTTCACTCCTTTAGCTTAGCTGGAGTCATTCCATAAGGAGGAATAGATATAGGTTGCGTATCCGAAAGAAGGTCAATACCAAAATCGTTCTCCCGTCCGGGAGGAATTTTCAGTAAATCATCTGGGAACACTTCTAGGACTCACACACTACAGGAACTGACTAGATAGTTGGGGTTTTGGATGCAGCATCCTTAACCCTAACTAGATGGTACACACAACCCTTAGAAATCATCTTTCTGGCCATAAGGTAGGAAATGAAACGACCTACAGGCACAATTGAGCTACCTTTTCACTCTAGGACTGGCTCACTCGGAAATCTGAACTCTACTGCACGGGTTCTAAAATTGACTGAGGTATAACATACATGTAGCCAATCCATGCTAAAGATAACATCAAAATCGGTCATGGCTAGCTCAATTAAATCTACTGAGGTGACTTTTTGAAGAATTGTGACAGGGAAATTTTGATATATCGTCGAGCTATAACTGAATCACCAACTGGAGTAGAGACTAAGAAGGATTCTAATAGCATTTTTAGACTGACTCCAAAACTACTAGCAACATAGGGCATCACAAAAGACAAAGTAGCCCCGAGATCTAACAATGAATATACATCAAGATAAAATACTCATAATATACCAGTGACTATGTCGAGACCTCCTACTCCTGACGAGATGCTAGGGCATAGAACCTATTCTGGCGCTGTCCACCACCTACACTAGTAGATGCCCCCTGCTGAGCTGTGCATGCTGGTGGAGCTGCTGAATTAGAGGCTAGGCCTCGGCCCCTATCATGGCCCTGTCTGGCTGCTGGGCAATCTCTAAGAATATTTATGGGCTTCCCACACCCTAAACAAGCACCTGAACCTGCGAATCACTAACTCGTGCATCTCTGGCCACACATGCTACACTCTAAAATGCTGGACTCTACAGGTCTACTACCCGAACCTCTAGAGCCTGATGCTCGTCCCCTCTGATCGCGCTTGGATCTGGAAGGCACACTTATAGCTGACGGTGCTGGGACTGAAGATCTCTTGTGGGACTGTTGGCGGTGTCCACTAGGTCTCTGCTGGGAGAATCTGAAGCTATCAGTCTTGGCCCTCTTTGCCTCTCTCTCCTGCTCACTCACCTTTACTGCCTCTATCTGCTGGGTGTATAGAACTATCCGGAGAAAGTCAATATCCTGATGTAGCGTTGCTGTCCGGCAATATCTAACCAAGTAGTCTATTATCCCATGGACGAACTGACTAACTCGGGCTCTCTGATATGTCACCATCTCAGGTGCATACTTGGATAGGCGAGTGAACTCCAAGGCATACTCCTGAACTACATCTTTCCTTGCTTCAGGTTCACAAACTCTACTACTTTAATCTCCCTCATCTCATGAGGGAAGAACCGATCCAAAAATGCGGCATGAAACTCATCCCAACCAATAGGTCCTGCTCCAACTTCCCTACTATCCTTCCATTTCTTAAACCAAATGTGCACAACCCCTTTTGAACTAATACGAGGCTAGATCGGCGCACTCCTCTCTAGTCACCCCCATGATGTGGGCAATCTTTAGAACTTCATCAATAAACTCATGTTGATTTTCGTCCACCTTTGATTCAAGAAACTCCGGAGGGTTCATCCTCAGAAAATCTTTGACTCTTGCTGCCACCGCATTCCCGTTCTGAGGGACATGCGCTATCACCTGTTGATTGACCTGGGCGGTCAAGGCCTGAGCTAGCATTTGAATGGCTGCCTTTAACTCAGTGTGGGCAACCTGCTTAGGTACATGATCTTCATGGGCTGGTGGGGCCTACTGGTGCCCATCCCCATTGCATTCTCATGGCCATTTCCATTTCCATTTCTTCTTTTGTTATCTCGGCGGGGAGGCATGATTCTGCAAACGCATATAACACGAGTTAGAAGGATAGAGACATTTAATCGCACGACTTAGATCATGAAAGAAATGAACATTTCCTAAAATGTTTCGTAGCCTCTTCTTCATAAGTGTGGCGCGTTTCACACCCATAAAAAAAGACTCTACTTAACGCGACTTTCAGACACACTAGGACACTTCAAAACCTAATGCTCTAATACCAAGTTTGTCATGACTAGAACATAGGCCTAGATCAAGACACGGGACAAAAAAATCCCGAGAGGCTCCAAGTCGATCGATGGCATGAACATGACATCTGAATTTAACATAATCAAACGGAATTCTAACATATATGATAAAGTGGAAGTCTGAAAATATCATAACATCTGAATACATACGCACGACTGAATCTGAATACATGCTATGCCTAAAAAGTCTCTACTACTGACGAGTTAATGGGACAAGACCCCAACTTACTCACTATAGTCTAAAACTAAAAATACACAGTACAACCGATAAAGGGCCCTCGGAAAATGAGGACTCACCAACTAAGACTGGAAGATGCTAATACTGAGAGTCTAGCTACTGGCGGGACTGAGCCTAAATATCCGAGCCTGTATCATGAAACGATACAACATAGAGTATGTAGTCAGTACATGGAATGTACCGAGTATGTAAGGTAAGAAAAACTGCTAAGAAAATAAAATAATAAATCATGCATATCATGAAAACATAATCAAGATTAGATTCTAAGAGTAAGGCTTGCATGCTATTTGCTGAAATCATGATCTAAACATAAATATCATAACTGAATCAAATGATCCAAAAGTGAAAAACTAATAATCATAAGTAAACTTAACGTTGGGTCAAACATGTTGAAAACATAATATCATGACTGATGAACATGCATAATTGAAATCATGAGGAACAATAGGAGACTCTTCATATAACCGACATTACCACGATAGAGTTTACGTGGTCCTGACTATTACACTCAAGTGGGATGAGCCATCCAAAGCCTTTCCAGGGCTAAGGATGCTACCATGATATCGATATCAAGGTCAAGGGCCCTTGGGGGAAGGGGAAGGTCACAAGGAAGGTCCCAAAGTATATATGTAAACCTACGTTGGCGCGTAGTTCTAAGGCATAGGGTTGACTGACCCTTAGCCTACTCGGTGCTAGACACTACTCCCAAAAATATGCATATGCTCTCCATCATTTTTCAACGAAGCTGACCATCATCTAGTGACGAAGATGACTCATAACAACATGCATAAATCTGAAATCATACATGAGGAGCCTTGGCTCAAACCATACCACAAGCTGAAAAGAATGGGACTCTAGACTCCAAAACCATGTGGTAAGCTAATAACATGAAATTTAGATAAATCATGAAACATACTCAATTATATGGGCTTGCCCAATATTTAAATAGGCTTGACATAGACTTGATCATTCGAAAACATGAACATAGACATGGGTAATTCGAAATCATACCTTTATCATGTACACCTCATCATGCTTGAGTACATATATCATAGATCTCAACTTTCATGAACTTTCATGGATGTGCATTATAATTTGTAAAACTTGAAAACATAAATTGTAATTTAAAATATTGTAAAATATACCCATTAATCATAATTCAACATTACAAATGTTCTTAGGTCATACC
>JACEIK010007181.1:34146-57550 GCA_018107945.1 Datura stramonium
TGGATTGTAAGAGAGGATGTAGGCATTTCTTTAAATGAACCTAAATATTGATGACTTGAGGGAGAGGTTGTTGCATAAGGCTCATGGGTCCAGATATTCCATACATCCAGGTGTCACCAAGATGTACTGTGACCTATGGGAAGTTTATTGGTGGAATGACATGAAGAAAGACAACATAATTTGTGGCTAAGTGTCCGAATTGTCAACAGGTGAAGGTTGAGCATCAAAGATCTGGAGGTGTGCTTCAAGAAATTAGTATACCCACTTGAAAGTGGGAGGAAATTAATATGGACTTCATTATAGGGTTGCCTCGTACTCGTCGACAATATGACTCTATATGGGTGGTTGTAGATAGGTTGACTAAAGAAACTCATTTTCAACCGGTCAAAACTACCAGATCAATGGAGGATTATGCTAAGTTGTATATTTGGGAGCTAGTTCGGTTGCATGGAGTTCCCTTGTCCATCATATCAGATAGAGGTACTCAGTTTACCTCCCAGTTTTAGAGATCATTTCAGAAGGGACTTGGTACTCAGGTCAAGCTTAGCACAACATTTCACTCGCAAATAGATGGTCAGGTTGAATAGACCATTTAGACTCTTGAGGATATGTTGAGAGAGTGTGTGATTGATTTCAAGTGTAGTTGGGATGATCATTTGCCTCTCATTGAGTTTTCATATAACAACCATTACCATTCCAGCATTCAGATGGCTCAATTTGAGGCTCTTTATGGGCGAAAATGTAGATCGCCTATTGGTTGATTCGAAGTCGGTGAAGCTATATTGATAGGACCATATTCAGTCCATGAGGTTATAGAGAAAGTTCATCTTATAAGGAAATGTTGAAAATAGCTTAGAGTCGCCAAAAGTCCTATGCGGATGTGAGGAGGAGAGAACTTGAGTTCGAAGTTGATGATTGGGTGTTTATAAAGGTGTCTCCCATGAAAGGAGTGATGAGGTTCGGAAAGAAAGGAAAACTTAGTCCCCATTATGTTGGCGCGTACCAGATTGTGACACATGTTGGCAAGGTGGCTTATGGGTTGGAGTTGCCCTCAGAATTAGCTTCAATGCATCCAATTTTCCATGTGTCGCTTTTGAAGAAGTGCATGGGTGATCCGGCATTGGTTGTTCCGATGGAGAGCGTAGGTGTGAAGGATAGCCTTAGCTACGAAAAGGTTTCGGTTGAAATCCTTGATCATCAGGTTCAGAAGTTAAGAAATAAGGAAGTAGCGTCAGTAAAGGTTTTGTGGAAAAATCAGCATGTTGAGGGAGCTACATGGGAAGCTGAAGCAGATATGATGGCTAAATACCCGCATCTATTTCCTTCCGGTTCAATTCCAGCTTGAGGTATCAGTTTCCTCCTTAGTACTCTATTCAGTTTCATATTTAGTTCATGTGTCCTAGTTTCTTTCATGTTATTATATATGTGTGTGTGTGATTCATGAATTCAGTTCGGTCATGTATTCCATTCTGGAGTCAGTCACTCCATCCATTTCAGCTTTAGATGTTCAATATTTGAGATTTCAGTTCTATTCCCCAGCTTTACAGTATGTTCATTCACATTTGAGGATGAATGTTCCCAAGGGGGGATATATTGTAATACCCCAGAAGTGCCTAAAACTAGACTCGAGAATTTGAAATGAGAAACAACAAAAAATATGAGATTTTACTTAGAGAGACTCATGGTACGAGTCATTGGAAGGTGTAACGACCCGTGGGAACCACCAGTGGTCAGATTCTACAGTACGAGACTCAGTGGTAATGGGTCTAGGTATGACCCATTGGGTGATGTAACGGGTCATGGGTTAAGGTCATTTTTTTTCTCTATGATACCAGGGTTTGATGGCACGAGTCATGGCACGACTCGTTGTGATGAGCCACGAGTCGTGGTAAGTGCTCGTGAGGAGGTGCAGTGAAAATTTCACAGAGGTAACAGATGGGTCCAACGACCCGTGGTTTGGAGGTACGAGTCGTTGGTTGACTCATGGTGGAAGTCTCAGAAATTTTATGTGTGGAGTTAGTGGTGAAGACAAGAGGACACAACAGGTCATTGTGTTGAGTAATGACCCGTTCTGTCGAGTCGTCGTATGCAGGACCTGGGAACTGAAGAAATTTTGGAAGAAAGTAACGGATGGATACCACGAGTCATGGTATCGAAGGACGGCTCGTGATATTGGTTGTGGTCACTGGAAGTGTTAAATTTCCAGACTTTTCATTAAGGATATTTTTGTAATTCCTAATCTCTAAGGTCCTAAACTACATTATTTTAAGATTACTTAGAAGGGTTTAAGAATGCTAAACCTATGATAAGCCTTACCATTCCATGCATGCAAAAGTGAGTGTTCCATAGAAGATCAAGCTTGAGAAATTCCTTAATTTTCTCCAATTCCCTTTGGGCTTTCAAAGAGGAGTGTAAATCAGATTTATCCAGGTATGTAAAGGATATGAATGAGAGTTCCTTTCACTCTCATGCTCAAAATTTCTCTCAATTTCATGAATTTAAATTCTAGATTCAAGTTCATGATCTTATGGGGTTTATCCCTAAATCAGTGAATTCTCTACGATCTATCTATGGGTCAATTCCCTTCATGTATCAAATCATGTTTTACGATCTATGGGCAGGTTTTATACCTATTTTGATCATTAATTTATTGTTTCAATTTTTAACTAAATTATGCCTAATTATGCAAGCTTCATGAAAACAAGTTATCATTCTTTTATAATTTTGATCTTACTAAATCTAAATTATGATTTTTGATTCATGTTATGATTTCTCTTCAAGTATTCTTCGTGGATTTATGAATATCAAGTATATGTATTTTCATAGGTATGCATGTTCTTCATGATTTATGAATTTATGACTCTTGGCCGACTCACAGACCCTTATTCATGGCTAATCATGTATTTCAAGTATAATCAATTATGTTATGATTTATTTGGCCATGAAGTTCATAAATGATTCACGATTACGATACGAGCCTCATGTGCATGTTTTTGGGAGAAGTGTCTAGCACCGAGTAGAGACGACGTTCAGGTAAACCCTGTGGTCTCAGAACTACAATATATATATATTGGATCCCCTGTGATATCATATCATGAACGTCCCTTTCCTGGCAAACTTGCGATGGCCCTGCCCACTTGAGCGAAATAGGGGCATCATGTAAGCTCTATCATGATGGTGTTGGTTAAGACGAGTCCTCTCATTGTTCCTCATGATTTATGCATGGTTATGTTTATGTTACTTTGGCTCAAGTTATGTTTTATAAAGTTTCTCTTATGACTATGATTACGACCGGATTACGAATGGTATGAAAACTTGATCCCTTATGTTTACATTATGATATTTACTTCATGATCATGTTGTCCTACTCTTATGAACTCTTATGTATTTTAACTATCCATTTTTACTTACCTTGCATATTCAGTACATTCCAAGTACTGACCGCATACTCTATGTTGTATCATTTCATAATATAGGCTCAGATGTTTAGGTTTAGTCCCGCCGTTAGTCAAATCTTCAGAGTTAGTATTATCCAGCTGTTGGTGAGAGGATGAGGAGATCATTAACTTTTAGTCTCATAAGCCAGCAACAGGAGATAAAGGTAAAAGAAAGGCAGTCGGGGCTGAAGAGGACCACGCTCCGAAGAAGAAGAAGAAGAAGTCTAGGAAGGACCATAGACGAATTGCAGTGGCCAGTCAGTAGGCCTATGACCTGTACGTGGTAGAGATGCAGGAAAAGGCGAGAGGAGCTGGGAGATCGGCTACTACAACAGATTATGATAGTGAGTGGCAAGGACCCTTCGGGTGAGCCACAATCAGTCTAGATAGTTGTTGTGGTTCTTGTCACGACCAATACTAGTGGGGGTACAGTGGCAATCCCCACCTCCAACATACCATTGAGTGCACCGGCCACCACTGGCGCCATAATTCTTGAGGCGGAGAGTGCACTACCACACCCACCTACTGAGTTTAATAGGAGCGCCTAGGGCGCCACAAGTATTTTCCTACTCCCTGTTTTATTTTGATGCATTGGGAACAATGCATGATTTTTGCTGGGGGGTACTTGTAGTTTTGGTGGCTTGTTTCGTTACACCCAAGGGTTTTTGCTGTCGCGTTTCTTTTTTCTTGGGTATACTATCTAGTATAACCACCATGTCTAGAATTTTTGTATGTTTTGTTTAATTAGAAGTAATCAAGGAGAACATAACAATCGAATAAAAAGTGCACATGTGAAAGTGTTTGGATTTTGGAAACAATAACCCCCCTCCCTTTAAATTTTTGATGAGCTGTGTTGTATGTTTATTGCAAACAATGACCAATGTGGATCTTTTTATGGCATTAGAACTATGAACATGATAACTGTAGATTAACTATCCATGAACCAGATAGGTAATAGTTGGTAATGCGGCCCTGTTCCGTGTGACAATGAGGTATTTGCTTAGTTCTACCTTGTGTGTGTGATCCAGAATTTTCCCAGTTAGTCTTGCTTAGGTTGGAGGATATTTTGTTTGGAAAGGATCATCAGACATTTTTTTAACAGTTCACTGTTAGCCTAAATAATCCTACCAAATGAAATAAGTATCCTTTGATCTCGAATTTTGAGCCAAAAATTGACCCTTTCTTTGATTAGCCTATTCACCTTTCCACTTTCGTTATAATGAACTTGCTTTGTCTTTAGTCCCTCCTTGGAATTGTGTATCTCAACTCAGGTAAAGTACCTCAGTTGAGGGTGACTACTGTAGAGGTTCATAAAAAGGTTGAGTAAGAAAACAAAAAGTTATTTATTGAAAATAAATGGGTGTGGTGTGGTTGAAAAAAGATAAATAAAATAAAAGAAAAGAAAAATTCGAATAAATAAGAAAACAAAATTTTTGACATCTTGAGAAACAAGAGAGAGAAAAGTGAAAGTGAAAAACCATACCTGTGAGTTGAAAGAAGAATAAAAGAGAAAGGGAGAAAAAGGAGAAAAAGGTTGCAAGTGGAGCCAAAACTAGTGTAGTGCTGAGGAGGGTTGAGTCACTTTACCCATTCTTACCATACCCATCCCCAAGCCTACATTACAAACCGATAGAAGTCCTATAGTGATCCTAAACTGACTGTCTGAAGAACCGAGGTAGAGAAAATAAGGGCAAGCTTATGGTACATTACAGGCTTGAACTTCTTTGAGAGAGTGAGTGCTTTGTTGTTAGTCACTAATTTTTATATACATATATGTCAATGAGTGTATAGGATTTCTTTGTGGTAAGGGTGCATAGGTTACCTTATTAGCTGCTAGTTGTTTGGGTTGGTGTCATTAGTGCTTACTCGTTTGCCTATTAATAATTTGATGCTATCCTTGGATCCCTTTGTGTCATGGTAAGCAACTCTATATATGCACAACAGTCTTGATTTTGATAGTATAGAAGGGGGGTTGATAATGTTTAAATATCATGTGTGCAAATGGTTAATATGACTACCGTAAGTCTTCTAGGTTTTTTTTATTAAGAGTCATTATGTGTAGTTTTGTTTTTTTTGCCTGAGGATATGCAAAAGATCTAAGTTGAGGGTGTTGATGTGTCATGGTTTGACAGACACTTTCAACGGTTAAAATGTAGAAATATTCTAGTACTTTGGTACATTTATGTAGATATAAGGTTCTTTAGTTAATTTTGCAAGGAAAACAGGTTCCAGGAGTTGGATTCTTGAAAAGAATGGAAAAGTGTTGAAAATGCATACTACAAGCTCCAGTATGAATTGTACTATCTTGGAACAAGTCGTTCTAAGCATCCATGGTGAGGGATCAGAGAATTGAAAAAGTCAGATCTTCAAGGCACGAACAGATACCACAGATCATACCAGCATAGTACAACTTCTACTAACGACCTGTAGTATGATGGTCAGAGATAAAAAATTTCAAGAATTTAAGCAACGACCAGAAGTCACAACTCGTGGCAACATACCACGAGTCATACTGTTACGACCCGAACATAGGTTGGGATCGAGACACAGGACAAAGAAGCCCGAGAGGCTCCAAGACGGCCTATGGCATGAACATAACATCTAAATATCAACATCATAAAGCGAAAGTCTAACATATACATATATAACATAGCGGAAGTCTAAAAAGATGAATATATAATACACAAGTCTTAAGCTGAATACATACTCTATCTGATAAGCCTATACTACTGTCGAGTTGATGGGACAAGACCCTAACTAACTCACTATTGTCTGAAACTGAAAGTACTGAACATAACTGATGATAAGGGCCCTCGGAAGATGAGGACTCACCAACTGAGGCTGCAAGAAGCTAACATTGAGAATCTGGCTAACGACGGGACTGAGCTTGAATATCCAAGCTTGTATCATGAAACAATATAACATAGAGTATGTGGTCAGTACGTCGAATGTACTGAGTATGCAAGGTAAGTAAAACTGCTATGTAAGTAAAATCAGTGATCATGCATAACATAAAACATTTCATCATAAGAGTCTGAGAGTGGGGCTTGCATGCTATTATCTGAAAACATGTCTTTAACATAACTGATTCGAATGACCCAAAGCTAAAAACTACTATGCATAAGTAAAACTGAACATTGGGTCATTCTGCTGAAGACATAATAACATGACTGATGAACATGCATAATTGAAATCATGAGGAACAACGGGAGACTCGTCTTATAACCGACATTACCACGATATAGCTTACGTGGTCCCGACTATTACACTCAAGTGGGTAGAACCGTCCAAAGCCTTGTCAGGGCTAGGGATGCTACCATGATATCGATATCAAGCTTAAGGCCCCTTAGGGACAGGGGAAGCTCACAAGGGAGGTCCCAAATAATCTGAAATACCTACATTGGCACGTAGTTCCAAGGCACAGGGTTGACTGACCCTTAGCCTACTCAGTGTTAGACACTACTCCAAAAAACATGCACATTCTCTCCATCATTTTTCAATGAAGCTGAACCATCATCTAGTGATGAAGCTGAATCATAACATACATGCATGAATTTGAAATCATAACATGAGGAGCCTGGGGATCAAACCATACCACAAGCTGAAAATAGTGGGAGTGTAGACTCCAAAATCCATGTGGTAAGCTAATAACATGAAATTTAGATAAATCATGAAACATACTTTGATCATATGGGTTTTTCCAATACTTAAACATGCTTGAAATAGACTTGATTTATTCGAAAACATGAACATGGACATGGGTAATTCGAAATCATAGTTCCATCATATATATATCATCATGCTTGAATACATATATCATAATCTCAACTTTTCATGAACTTCCATGGATGGGCATCATAATTTGTAAAACTTGAAAACATAATTTGTAATTAAAAATTGTAAAATATTCCCTTGAATCATAATTCAATATTAGAAACATGTATAGATCATATCCATGAGTGATACTTAGAGAATTCACATGTTGGGTTAAAACCCCATAGATTCATCAACTAGAATTTTCATGAAATTGAAGAGGTATTGGGCATGGGTGTGGATGATTACACCCATTCATGACCCTACATACCTGGAGCAATTTTATTTCACAAACCCTCTTGAAAGCTCAATAGATTTTGGGGAAGAACTTGATGAATCCTAAGCTTGATCACCCTTAGAAACCTCTAGATTTGCATGCATGGAAGATAATGGGTTTTGAATGAGTTTAACTCTCTTAAAACACCCTTTTCTAATCTTAAAACAACATAGTATAGGACTTAGGGGCTTATAAGTTATGGATTTGCCCTTACTAAACTCGCAAGAAATTAGCTACTATTCGAAACAATGACCAATGCAACAGGTCATGCCTCGCTCCAATGGCCCGTTACTTCTCCTCATTGATTCATCCCATTTCCAGTTTCAAGTCTGCTACCACGACCGAAAACGATGAGTCGTTACTAGCCCAATGACTTGTCGTTCTTTTTCGTTACATCATCTGCCCATTTTCTGAAATTCCTTCCAACGGGAACATACAACGGTCTGTCGTATTTGACAATGAGTTGTCTCATGACTCGTGACAACCTTCCTTGACTAGGACCATCCTCACAACGACCCATTATATCAACCAATGGGTCTTTCCTAGGGTCTATAACTCCCCATTTTACTTCGGCGGAACCTCACCACGAGACCCTCCAACGGGTCGTTAGACCTACCAACGACCCGTACCACGAGTCATTTTGAGAAGAAATTTCAGATTTTCTTATGTATTTCATTCCACCTCCCGAGTTTAGTCTTAGGCACTTCAAGGGTATTACAATATCTCCCCCTTGGTAACATTCATCCTCGAATATGGGTAAACATACTGAAAAAAACTGAGAAATGCAACCATCAAGCCAAATACTGAACATTTAAGTTGAAAACTGACGGAGTGACTGACTCCGGACTGAAATACATAACTGAGCTGAATTCATGAATCACATATACATACATCAACATGCAATAAACTGGGGCACATGAACTGAACATGAAACTGAATAAAGTATTAAGGAGGAAAGTGATACCTCAAGCTCAAACTGGCGCGGAAGGGAAAAGATGCGGGTATCTAGCCATCATATCTGCTTCGGCTTCCCACGTGGCTCCCTCAACATGCTGATTCCTCCACAAAACATTGACTGAAGCTACTTCTTTGTTTCTCATCTTTCGAACATGACGATCTAGTATTTCCATCGGAACCTTCTCATAACTAAGGCTATCCTTCAAACCTACACTCTCCACCGGAACAACTAGAGCCGGATCACCCAAGCACTTCTTTAAGAGCGATACATGGAAGACTGGATGAACTGAAGCTAATTCTGGGAGAAACTCCAACTCATATGCCACCTTGCCAACATGTTTCACAATTTGGTGCGGGCCAACATAATGGGGACTAAGTTTCCCCTTCTTTCCAAATCTCATCACTCCCTTCATGGGAGATACCTTCAAAACCACCCAATCATCAACCTCAAACTCAAGTTCTCTCCTCCTCACATCTGCGTAGGACTTTTGAAGACTCTAAGTTGTTTTCAACCTTTCTTTTATAAGCTGAACTTTCTCCAAAGCCTCATGAACCGAGTATGGTCCTATCAAAGGAGCCTCACCTACCTCAAACCAACCAATAGGTGATCTACACCTCCGCCCTTAAAGAGCCTCAAATGGAGCTATCTGGATATTAGTATGGTAGTTGTTTCTATATGCAAACTCAATGAGAGGTAAATGATCATCCCAACTACCCTTGAAATCAATCACACATGCTCTCAACATATCCTCAAGAGTCTGAATGGTCCGCTCGGCCTGACCATCTGTCTGCGGGTGAAAGGATGTGCTAAGATTGACCTGAGTACCAAGTCCCTTTTGAAATGATCTCCAAAACTGAGAGGTAAATTGAGTACCTCTATCTGATATAATGGACAAGGGCACTCCATGCAACCGAAATAACTCCCGAATGCACAATTTAGCATAAACCTCCGCTGAATCGGTAATTTTGACTGGTAGGAAATGAGCTACTTTAGTCCACCTGTCTACAACCACCTAAATAGAGTTATATTGTCGAGGATTGCGAGGAAAATCTGTGATGAAGTCCATATTGATCTCCTCCCACTTCCAAGTAGGGATGCTAATGTCTTGAAGCACATCTCCAGGCCTTTGATGCTCCACTTTCACCTATGGATATTTCGGACACTTAGCCACAAATTTTGCTATGTCCTTTTAATGCTACTCCACCAATAGACTTCCCGTAGGTCATGGTACATTGTGGTGGCACTAGATGTATAGAACATTTGGAACCATGAGCCTCATGCAACATCCAATCTCTCAAATCATACACACCTGGAACACACAAGCGACCCTGATATTGTATCATACCATCTCCCCCTTGGGAGAAGACCTCCACCTTCTGATTCTGAACGCCTTCCTTCAACTTTACCAGAATAGGGTCCTCATCTTGTCTAGCTTTGACCTCAGTCACCAAGGAAGATTCTGATCCATTTTGAACAATAACACCACCATCCGTCGAATCAACAAAACGAACTCCTAGTCGTGCAAGCCGATGCACATCCTTCACTAGCTCTTTCATCTCCTCGTCTACATGGGACACACTCTCCATTGAAAGCCTGCTAAGAGCGTCTGCCACCACATTAGCCCTGCCCAGATAATAAAGGAAACTCATATCATAATCTTTAAGGAGCTCCAACCATCTCCTCTGGCGTAGATTTAGATCCTTCTGGGTAAACACATATTGTAGGCTTTTGTGGTCCGAAAACACATCTACATGGACCCTGTACATGTAGTGTCTCCAAATCCTTAAGGAAAATTCTACCGTCGCCAACTCGAGGTCGTGAGTCGGATAGTTCTTTTCATGGACTTTCAGCTGCCTGGAAGCATAGGATATAACTTTACCATGCTGCATCAGTACACAACCAAGGCCGATCCTCAAAGCGTCACAATATACCACGAACCCATCGGAACCCTCAGGTAGGGTTAACATGGATGATGAGGTGAGTCGAGTCTTCAACTCTTGGAGGCTCTTGTCACAGGACTCTGACCATTGAAACTTCACCTTCTTCTAGGTCAATTTAGTCAATGGTGCTGCGATGGATGAAAACCCCTCAACAAACCTTCGATTGTAACCAGCTAAACCCAAGAAACTCCTGATATCCGAAGGACTAACTGGTCTAGGCCAATTATTCATAGCTTCTATCTTTTGAGAGTCTACCTATACACCCTCACTTGACACCACATGACCAAAAAATGCCACTGAGTCTAGCCAAAACTCGCACTTGCTAAACATTGCATAAAACTGACAATCTTTCAAGGTCTGTAGCACCACCCTCAAATGAGCGGCATGCTCCTCCTTGCTCCGAGAGTATATAAGAATGTCATCAATGAACACAATCACGAACATATCCAAGTATGGATTGAACACGTTGTTCATCAAATCTATAAAAGCTGCTGGAGCATTTATTAGTTTAAAATACATAAGTACAAACTCGTAGTGACCATACCGAGTCCTGAAGGCTATCTTCGAAATGTCACTCTCTCTAACTCTAAGCTGATGATACCCAAATCTAAGGTCTATCTTTGAAAAGTACTCTGCACCCTGAAGCTGGTCAAACAAATCATCAATCCTTGGGAGAGGATACCTGTTCTTGATGGTAACTTTGTTCAATTACCGATAAACAATGCATATCCGAAGGGAACCATCCTTCTTTCGGACAAATAGCACTGGTGCAGCCCACGGGGATTTGCTAGGTCTGATGAAACCCTTGTCTAGAAAGTCCTTCAACTGCTCCGTCAACTCTTTTAGCTCGGCTGGAGCCATTATATAGGGAGGAATAGATTAGGCTGGATATCGGGAAGAAGGTCAATATCAAAATCAACTTTCCGCTCGTGAGGAATACCCAATAAATCATTTGGAAACACTTCTAGATACTCACGCACTATGGGAACTGACTGAATAGTTGGGGTCTCGGACGTAGCATCCTTAACCCTAACTAGATGGTATATACAACCCTTATAAATCATCTTTTTGGCCTTAAAGTAGGAATTGAAGCCACCTACAGGCACAACTGAACTATCCTTCCACTCTAGGACTGGCTCACCTGGAAATATTAACTCTACTACACGGGTTCTATAATTGACTAAGGCATAACATGCATGTAGCCAATCTATGCCGAAGATAACATCAAAATCGATCATGGCTAGTTGTACTAAATCTACTGAGGTGACTCTCTGAAGGACTGTGACGGGGCAATTTCTGTACCCATCGAGCTATAACTGAATCACCGACTGGAGTAGAGATTGAGAAGGGTTCTGATAGGATTTCGGGACTGACTCCAAAACTACTAGCAACATAGGGAATCACAAAGGATAAGGTAGCCCTTGGATCTAACAATGCATAAATATTAAGGTGGAATACTCGTAACATACCAGTTACTACATTTGGGGAGACCTCCTACTCCTGACGAGATGCTAGGGCATAGAATTTATTATGGCGCTGACCACCACCCCCACTAGTAGATGCACCCTACTGACCTGGGCATGTGAGCTGCTGAACTAGAGGCTAGGCCTCGGCCCCTATCATAGCCCTGTCTAGATGCTGGGCAATCTCTAAGCATATGTGTAGGCTTCCCATACCCGAAACAAGCACCTGTACCTGCCAAACACTGACCTGTGTGTCTCCGGCCACACCTACCACACTCTGGGATGCTGGACTCTGCGGGTTTGCTACCCTGAACTCCAGATCCTAATGCTTGTCCCCTCTGGTCGTGCCTAGATTTGGATGGCACACTCATAGCTGACGACATTAGGGCTGAAGATCTCTGGGGGGTCTGTTGATGGTGCCCACCACCAGGTCTCTGCTGGGAGAACCTAAAGTTATCAGTCCTGGACATCTTGGCCTCTCTCTCCCACTCACTCACCTGTACCGCCTCTATCTACTAGGCGTACAGAATAATCTGAGGAAAGTCAATGTTCTGATGAACCATCGCGGTCCGGCAATCCTTGACAAAATAGTTTGCTATATCATGCATGAACCGACTCACTTGGGCTCTCTGATTTGTCACCATCTCAGGTGCATACTTGGACATGCGAGTGAACTCCAAGGCGTACTCCTGAACTATCATCTTTCCTTGCTTCAAATTCACAAACACGGCTTCTTTAATCTCCCTCATCTATGAGGGAAGAACCGATCCAGAAATGCGGTATGGAACTCATCCCAACCAATGGGGCCTTCTTCAACTGTCCTGATATCTTTACACTACTTGAACCAAATGTGCGTAACCCCTTTCAACTGATATGAGGCTAAATCGGCGCACTCCTCTCCAGTCACCCCATGATATGGGTGATCTTTAGAATCTCATCAATAAACTCATGTGGATCCTCGTCCACCTTTGACCCAATGAACTCCGAAGGGTTCATCCTCAGAAAATCTCTAACTCTCACTGTCGCCGCCGTACTCCCATTCTGAGGGACATGCGCTACCGCTTATTGGTTGACCTAGATAGCCAAAGCCTGAGCTAACATCTGTATGTCATCCCTAAACTCTGCATGGGCCACCTACTCGGGCACATGATCCTCGAGGGCTGGTGGGGCATGTTGGTGCCCATCCCCATTGCCATTCTCACGGCCATTTCCATTTCCATTTCTCCTGCCATTAACTCTGCGGGGAGGCATGATTCTGCAAATGTGTATAGAACAAGTTAGAAGGATACAAAGACATATCATTGCACGACTTAGATCATGAAAGTGAACATTTTCTAAACGTTTCGTAGCCTCGTCATCATAATTGTCGCGTGCTTCACACCCATGAAAAAGACTATACTTAATGCTCTGACACCAAGTTTGTCATGACCTGAACATAGGTTCGGATCGAGACACAGGACAAAGAACCTCGAGAGGCTCCAAGCCGACCCATGGCATGGATATGACATCTAAATATCAACATCATAAAGTGGAAGTCTAACATATACATATATAACATAGTAGAAGTCTGAAAAGCTGAATACATAATACACAAGTCTAAAGCTGAATACATACTATGTTTGATAAGCCTCTACTACTGACGAGTTGATGGGACAAGACCCCAACTAACTCACTACTGTCTGAAACTGAAAGTACTGAACATAACTGATAAGAAGGGCCCTCGAAAGATGAGGACTCACCAACTGAGGTTGTGAGAAGCTAACACTGAGAATCTGGATAATGGCAGGACCGAGCCTGAATATCCGAGCCTGTATTATGAAACGATATAGCATAGAGTATGCGGTCAGTACGTGGAATGTACCGATTATGCAAGGTAAGTAAAATCAATAAGTAATTAAAATCAGTGATCATGCATAACATAAAACATTTCATCATAAGAGTCTGAGAGTGGGGCTTGCATGCTATTATCTGAAAACATGTCTTTAACATAACTGAAGCTCATAACTGATTAGAATGACCCAAAGTTGAAAACTGATATGCATAAATAAAACTGAACATTGGGTCAACCCGTTGAGGACATAATAACATGACTGATGAGCATGCATAACTAAAATCATGAGGAACAATGAGAGACTCGTCTTATAACCGACATTACCACGATAGAGCTTACATGGTCCCGACTATTGCACTCAAGTGGGAAGAGACGTCCAAAGCCTTGCCAGGACTAGGGACGCTATCATGATATCGATATCAAGATCAAGGCCCCTTAGGCACAGGGGAAGCTCACAAGGGAGGTCCCAAAGAATTTGACATACCTACATTGGCACGTAGTTTTGAGGCACGGGGTTGACTGACCCTTAGCCTACTCGGTGCTAGACACTACTCCCAAAAACATGCATATGCTCTCCATTATTATTTAATGAAGCTGAACAATCATCTAGTTAGGAAGCTAAATCATAACATACATGCATAAATCTGAAAATCATAACATGAGTAGCCTTGGGCTCAAACCATACCACAAGCTGAAAATAATGGGAGTCTAGACTCCAAAATCCATATGGTAAGCTAATAACATGAAATATAGATAAATCATGAAACATACTTGATAATATGGGCTTGCCCAATACTTAAACATGCTTGAAATAGACTTCATTTATTTGAAAACATGAACATGGACATGGGTAATTCGAAATCATACTTCCATCATATACATCTCATCATGCTTGAATACATATATCATAATCTAAACAATCCTTGGGAGAGGATATCTGTTCTTGATGGTAACTTTTTTCAATTGTCGATAATCAATGCATATCTGAAGGGAACCGTCCTTCTTTTGGAGAAATAACACTGGTGCGCCCACGGGGATTTGCTAGGTCTGATGAAACCCTTGTCTAGAAGGTCCTTCAACTGTTCCTTCAACTCCTTTAGCAAGGGCCAGCGTGACGCGTCGGCACACTGGTGCCTTAGGCAGCGCGGCGCGCCAGCCCCATTGGCGTGTTGAGAGGCGCGATGCGGGGCATAGTTGGCGCGATGGGTGGCACGGGGCGCCCCCCTTCCACTGCTCAAACAAGTATATATAGGCCCCTTGTGTTATTTTATTTCATTTTCCATAAGTTAACACGACCAGGAAGAAGGAAACTAGTATATTTTCGTCCATTTACGCCGCCAAATGCTGCCCACATTCAAATTAACTTCGGGTATTGAAGTTTAAGGCTACAGGGAGCATTACTACAGAGTTATTTTTCGCGAAATTCGCCCAGCGAATCGTAACCCCGCCGAACTAAAGTTGTTGGAATTGCTCCAAACTAATTTCTATACGATCATAGGCTTCAAGTAAGTATTTCTCCCTTCTGGACTTTCAAGAAATTATGAGTTTTCTACCGTATTCCCTTAAGTTGAAATATAGTTAATATTTATATATAAAGTTATCGTTTCAACCAATTTTAGTACTGAAATTAGTCTTATTCTCTTAGTCATATGGTGTTAATTGAGAAAACCTATTGAATACGAATCTGAACTTGTCAGTTGTCCACGATCGAGGTATGTAAAGGCGAATCCCTTCGGCAAGTTAGTTTCCTCAGTGTCATAACTCAGTTTGAATCCCAGTAAGAATACCATAAGAATATTTGTTATGATTAGTTGTTGTTATTAGCTGAGACCAGCATTCCACGTTTATCTTGGGATTGACTATCCCCTATATAGCCTTCCATAACCAACCCCAGGGCTACTAGTTGTGTCGACCCCCGAGGGGCTAGATGATGCTGCTCCGAGGAGCGGTGTGCCATCCGTGAGGGACGAAGATGAGGTCCGTGGTCCTCATATAGTCCATTCCATGTCTGGACTACTCTTTATACCGTATTAGCACACCCCATCGAATTCGGTACCCGGGGTACAGACAGCAGGAGTCCACCGGACTTAAACACAGCTATAGTTCAGGGGTCGAGTGGGCTCAGTTGCAGACCCAGGGGATTGGTAGGATGGCTATAGTTATTAGATGACTCAGCATNGAGGGCCTAGTAAGGTTCTTGTTTGCACTATTTATTGATAGACTAGGCAGCAGGAAGGTAAGTATTCAGTTTATATTTCCATCTCTTTCACTCAGTTACTTTCAGCTTTATATTAAGTTTTATTCATTCAGTTTTAGTTATTGCCTTACATATTCGATACATATTGTACTGACGCCCATCCTTGGGGTGCTGCATTACTTGCCTGGAGGTGTGGATAGACAAGGACCTGGTCCCTCTTAGCCTTCAGCCAGGATTGTTATAAACGTCGGGTCCTTTCCTCCGGAGCTTGTAGATAGAAGGTTTACTTCTTTTGATTGTACAGTTTTGGGTAGGCGGGGGCCCTGTCCCCACCATCATATTACTCCTTGAGGCTTGCAAATTGTTTCTATTTTCCTGTGGTTAGATGTTGGTGGTCGTGTGAGGCCCATATGTATTTTAGTTTATGTGTTGGCCGTGTGGGGCCTTTTTTAGCTGTCTATTAGAGGCCTTGTCGGCCATAACTTAGTTTAGCAATGGATTTACTTTACAGTCATAATTAGACATCATGGTGGTCTTGTCAGCCCGTCTAGGATTCCCTGTTATTGCCTGTTTCTGATTAGATGTTTTCCTTTACAGGTGGCTATAAGGTCTTGTCGGTCGGAGGTTGTATTTACAGCCGAGATATAGCCCATTATTTTCTTGATTTGGAGAGTAAGTCTGCACCTGGAGTGCACAGGCCTAGTTAAGTCAGTTCAGATCCTAGTAGGGCACCAGGTGCCAGTTATGTCTCCCAAGGTGGGGCATGACAAAGGCATTGGAAAATAATTCTTTTTGGTCCATTGGTTGAGATTTCGATAATCCATGTACACCCTCCTTTTGGTAATGGTCTGATGTCGGCCAAGCGCATGCAAGTGCATGTGGTCGTCAAATAATATAGGACAGTGAAGTCCCGATTATCGATCCATTAGAGACTTGTCAGATCAATCATTTTAAGGTTATTTCTTTATTTCACTGTTCTAACAAAATAGATATAATAGGGAATGGTTATGAGAATTAAACTACTAAAAACTTGAAATATAAATGAACTAATGAACTAAAGCTATTACAGATTTGTTTGCACTTCAAATGATGATGAAAATCTAGGGAAATGGCTCTTATGCATCAGGTTGAGTTTTCAAGATGTGATTATGCTAAATTGTTTATTCCTAAGATTGCTAGTTGCAAGTTATTATCCAATTTATTTCCACTCTCCCGAGCATCAAAGAACTATCTCATGACCCCTAACGCTTATATCCCTATGGCCGTAGGAGAAACATGAAATGCCGGTTATGCCTACTTGTATTTCAACTAAACAGGGTTGAAGGGTATATTCCTATCCCTAACAACAACTTCTAACCTTCAACCAATGGTCCAAAGATTCTTCGAATTCCTATTTTACATTTACTTTTAACCATTTTGCTTCCCTTACCCAAGTTCAACCAAAAGCCAATAAATTTACTCGTAGGGTGACCAGTCTAGTGAATAAGCAATTAAAATAAGTAAATATAAACAACTTTTAATGAAGAATCAAACGAGCATTAATCAGTCTTTCAAACGTCAACCATCAACTATGGCCAAAACCTCTTATCATAAAAATCATTAAGTAGATCACAAGAAGTATGCTCAATGTGATAGAACATTTGAACCACATTGATACATCACACTTTGATCTCATGTATTATAGTTTTTGTGTTCACAATTATGACACATAAATCACAACCTGTACCAGTAAACACAAAGTAAATGATATTTCACAAAGTATTTTCCCTCTGCGCACGTATATCTCAATTTGTATCCAACTTGCTTTTCTAGTCATGCCCCGCCAAACCGAATCAATTGTCATGGCCATTTGTTAGCATACTAAGATAGCAAAAATCAAACCAAGTTTCGAGTCACTAATTAGAGTCTTGAGGGTACTCAATAATGATTCACACAACAATAACTCGAGATATAACTTATGTTAATCCTTTTGGTCGACATTTGTACACATGGTATGGAATATTTGCTACAACAGTTTCTCCTTTCCCATAGAGCATATGTATTTATCTCATACAATAATTTCATACAGATGATATTCAGACACCATATGCATCTAAACTATACTAAATAAAATGTGAACTCACATCTGGCTTTTCAAGGTAGATTAAATGAAATATATTCTCACCCAAAAATATTAAAATAACTTTTATCATTCCTTGTGTGATGCTAAAGATTCTTAAGCCATATTCTTTCAAATTATTCGTATGATAATTTGCTTAAAATATCATTTTATATCCCATCAACATTAAATTGATAGAGTCAGTCACTTGTATGAGAAGGTAGACCTCTATCTGCACGACATACTTTCAAGAATATCAAATAATGCACTAGAAGCATTCTATAATATGAATGCACAATAAACATTCACAATAAGAATGTACACAAATGTTCAAAATAATAAGAGAGTGCAAATTAAACTTAACTTTGATTTTGAAAAAATAATAAACATGAATCAGAAAAAATAAATCAAAACCAATGACTATTTTATAGGCCACACAATCCTTTAGATCTTGCATGAACAAAAATACAAGAATCTTTACAATTCAATTGAGTCAATGGATCTGCAACCGTTTGTGCAAATATATTTTACATTCAGTTTTTTAACTTGCGTGCAATCATTCCATCACAAAATTGAATTTAATGTCAATGTATTTGACTTTACAATGACATTTAAGATTTTTGGTACACAATATAGCAGCTTGACGGTTAAAAAGACTGTCATTAATTCAGTACTAACTGTAACATCAACACATGATCCCAGAGTCTTTTTTTTAACCAAAGAACTGATTTAAAAAGTCATCCAAAACGTACCGAGATGATATCCTGAGTTAATCAACTATTTAGAGACGCATTATCCCAATTGACCTGCAACAACATTTGATGTGCCATGGTCTCCATTGAGCCACACTGCTAATCGCGTCGACTCTCATTGCGATGGGGACCGTGTCGCATGGTCCACCACATTGAACATACTCTCCATGCTTAAAATATTTTTCTCCCTTTTCCAAACTCATTGGACACGGTGTGTCCTCTATTGCATCAAACCTGGTCATGATGGGCGATGTGTCGTGCCCCTAATGCAAAAACACTAGAAAATTTCTATGACCATATCAAGTAGAATGTACATAACATTTTGTATGAAACTCAGATTGACGAACGAATTGAAATGTTGGAAACTAGACGCAAATACCTAATTAACGTCAGATATGTAAGTTACTCCAACACTACCATTTCAATGGTTAGGGTATAACCACAAGTATAAAACGAGTTCAATCCTAACCGAATTTATGAAGTGTTACAGTTGACTAGGCAAAGATTGAATTAATATTAATAATTTATTTACCTATTTTATGATATTGATTTTCTTACTAAAATTATGTTTTTGGTAAGTTCTTAAAATTTATAAGTTTGGTCTATTTTTGACTTCTAATCAAATCTAATGTAATCAAGAGTATATAGAATGTTGTTTACAAGATTTTCAAATATTATCTTGTAAAAACACCTCACACCAACTATAAAAATCCTTCTTTTGTTCCTTCATTTCCCACCCCTCAATTTCTTTCTCTAACACAACTTGAGTGCTACAATTTTTCAAGCACAAAATTCTTGCTCTGTTTTTTTTTTTTGGCATCTCTGTTGCAACATCTAGGGCTCAAAGACATCACATAATACATTTCAGCAAGTCACAGAGAGAAAAGAAACCATGTCTTCTTTCACAACATTGAATAAAAATAATGAAAATGCTAGGCTTAGCGCAAATGATGTTAAGGAGTTTACCAATCGTGCTCGAGGAGAACTAAATAAGGACAAGGAGAAAATGGATACTTTGAAGAAGAAAATGGAAATCTTGAAGAAGAAAACGGAAATTTTGAAGAGGAAAATAGAAGATCTAAAGATAGCACATATGGAACAAGAAAAAGCCCATGAAGTTGCAAAAGCAAAGGTGAAAGAGCTGGGCAACCAGTTGAAGGTAGCTGCAATAAAACAAAGGGAGATTGAGCAGATCGTGAATGCAAAAGCCTACATCGCACATTAGTTGGATGTTATTATACTTATTGAAAAAGCTGCCTATTAGATGTCTTGAAATTAATTTCTTAGAGGTCCATTAGATAAATCCTCATTATATATGGGTTTTATTAATTTAAAATTAATTCAATGAGTCACCAAATCTTAAAATTATTTTGTAAGATTGACATTAATTCAGTTCTCATCCTTACCCTTGATGGTAAATTTGCTCTTTATGTCTTCATCATCAAATTTGAAATCGGCTAAGTAGTGCATTCATGTGTCCTTCAATGGAGCCACTATATTAACCTCTATTTGATCATTAGAGACTGGGAAGCTTTTTAATTGGATTTGATTGAATGTATTATATCTGGGAATTAAAAAGATAACAAGAAAGGAGATAGATTTTTAAAAAAATTCCGAAATAACATGTGGCAATGGGTGTAGTTTATTATCTACTAAAAATTGGTTCTTATGCCACGTTAGTACTTAGGGTAGTATTTATCATATTTTAAAAAAATTTAAAGCGGTTATAGAACCTCCTAAAATTTCGGTATAGCTTGCGGGGGTTTACTTATGTCTTTTTCCTAAAGAATCTATCATAACTTATATTAATTTACATATAGAAGGACAATCTCATAAAATGATTTTCCTAAAAAGCAAGACATTATATAATTCAATCAAGACAAACCAATGAAATGATCAAGTTATAATTAAAATGCGAGTGAAAATAATTCAAACTATCAAGATTCATATTATATATATAAGATTTTAAATTGAGTTGTTAACATATTAATGTATATAGAGATGAGAAAACCACTTTAAGAAGAGCATGTGAAATCGGATGAAATAAAATATATAAAAAACTCACGAAATTGCAAAAGTGAAGGTGCTAGAAATTGGCAAAGGGAGATTAAGCAGCTCAACAATGTAGCTCTCCAAGGGATTGAATCGCGCATTTTGTTATGATTTCATTAGGTGGCGTTTTTATACTCATTGAAAAGCTCCCTACTAGATGTCCTCACGACTATATTGAACTATTGTGGTATTTCATTTTTTTCTAGCACCACACAGATTATTTTTTTATTTAGTTATCAACACGTAATAGATTCTTCTTGTCATGCTTTCAGTCTTTTAGCATGTATAATTTGAACTTGTGGCATCGAATTGCTTTTTTATCTTCAGTTACATGTCAACTATTATTCTTAAAAATATTACTTTCTCTATACATGTTCTCCACTTTTGAGATTGGATTTTCTTTTTATCCTCCAAAAAAAAAGATCCCCAACCATTTCAGATATACAAGAGAAAGATACAAAATTGAGGTAGTACTATTTTCCTGCGCCTACAAAATTGTTGTTCTTTTTTTCATCTTGGAAACTTGTAACACAATCGCTTCATCATTCGTTTCTTTAGAGTTATTTCTTGGAGATTGTTAAAACTCCTCATCATTTGAGATTCAGATAGTTTTCTTTATCTACATTTTCCTCTGAATGTAAGTAATATTAACCTAGAGAAGAAATCAAAAAAAAAATTGATCCAAAAAATTTTCAATCTATATATTTCATTTATTAGGCAGAGTTATGATATTATATATTTCACAAAGAAACGATTTGCTCCAATTTAATCATCATTTTTATATAAAGAAATCATTTAATATCGAACGAGTTATTTGAAACTCGTTGGATGATTAACGAAGTCTAATAATTAAAAATAAAATAGCTCATTCAGAGTTGAACGAGGAGTGCCACCCTTAACAAGGTCTTTTGGGAACTTAAGCAATAACTAAGGCAACACAAAATTACTATAAACTCTTTTGGAAATTTTTATACAACAACTTCATATATATATNATATATATATTTAAAAGGTTTTATTCTTGGGCATATTTTTATTGAAAGGATATACTTCTGATAAGGTAAAAGAGTAGGTTAGTACAGATCTTGCAATTTGAATAACCTTTATTTTTTGAGTCAAGAATTTATCGGAAGTAATTTCTCTATCCTCACAAAAATAGGATAAGATTTTGTACACCACACCCTTCTCAGGTTCCCACTTATGGGATCACACTAGGCATGTTGTTGTTGTTATTATTGTTGGGTTCCTATAGTTACTTCAAGTAAATACTATATTAATGATAACTGAGTATACAATCAAATACTTATAGATATTTACTCTTTTTGTCTCAATTTTTATGAAACGCTTTCCGTTTTAGTTTATCTAAAAGAATTATCACCTTTTTATATTTAGAAGCGACTTGACTTTAAATTTCTAAATATAAAATAGTGAACTTATTTTTTGATAAACTAAAAAGAAAATTGCGTCGTATAAATTGAGATAAAAAGAGTAAATATCAATAAATATTTGATTGCATACTCAGTTATCATTATTGTAGTATTTACTTGAGATCGTTACAGGAATCCAACAACAATACCGACAACAACATATCCAGTGTGATTCTATAAGTTAAGTCTGAGAAAAGTGGAATATATTCAGACCTTACCTCTACTTTTATGGGAATAGAAAAAATTGTTTCCGCTAGATTATGGACTGAAAAATTAAAGCATTTTTCAAATTGCAAGATTTATACTAACCTACTCTTTTACCTTAATAGAAGAATATTCTTTCAGTAAAAATATGCCCAAAAATAAAACTTTTTTAAATATATATATATCTTAAGTTGATTGTATAAAAAGTTACCAAAAGAGTTTATATACTTATTGCTTAAGTCCCCAAAAGACCTCATCAAGAGTTGAACGAGGTCCCAAGGATAAAAATTTTTAAGAAAAAAAAGAGTTGAGTTAAATTATTTGTTTGCAAAAGAAAAAAGTACAACTTGTTTGATATTGAACATTTTTTTAAATAAAAAATAGAGGGAAGAACTCATTTATCTTTAAACTGAGTTAACAAAAATTAAAAAGGGACCAAACAGCCGTTTGAAATGAATGATTTGTCCCTTTTGGTACTATCAAAAATAATTGGCTTGAGTTTGTTGCTTTTTTGGATTCGGAATTCAATCAAGATAATTCAACATAGAATTGAAATAATTTTTTGAAAGTACTTTGTATTTCAATATAGGTAATATAGATCATTTATAAGACATTAAATAAGAAAGCTGAAATATGATTTACAAAATAGAGAAAATGTATAAAAAAGGAAATAGAGAATCAATATAATTGTGGTTGAAAACAAAGGGACAAAGAATGGGCTTTATAGTCGCTCGGAGAAGCATATGCTAGAGTTGAAAAGAATTCAAAATTATAAAATATGGTAAGCTTGAAAATAATTCACTATATTTAATTCACAATTAGATTTTAGAAATTTGAAATTAGACCAAACCTAACTTAAAAAATAAAAATCAACCAAAACCTAAAGTTAATTTAAAAAATCAAATTCCTTGCATGATTATGAATTACTTTATTTCTTTATTTATCTAGTAAAAAGA